>BQNB010011032.1:6506-82452 GCA_026074375.1 Tanacetum coccineum
ACTGGGATTTGACTGAGGTTTGACTTTTCTGGCTTCGGCTTTGGATCTTTGGCTTCTTCTTTTGATTCTCGTGTCCGTGCTTGCTCGTTTTTTTTTATTGTTTTCTTGTGATTTTTTGACTTATCCATACCTGCACACACAAAACACAAATACAAGCATATTTTTGCTATTTTTGGTCTGCTTTGGGTTTAATTGGGTTATTTTAGGTACAAACGGATATGTGTATTTTACACCTATCAGTCCTCATAACACCAAAAATTACGGTGTAACTAGGGAGGGTGTTTTTGGTGTTATGAGGGTGTTTTGGGGTTATGGGAAAATGTGGTGATGTGACACCACTTTTTTCACGGCTTGAGCTCCAAGGCACCAAACCATACCCCGTGCTCTAACACCACATTTCTGGTGCCCTTCAAGTACCCTAGCTTTTGACGTTTTCCCATAACACCGCATTTCACGGTGTGGGTCTCGTTCTATCATTTGGCGTTTTCCGAAACTATTTGGTGTGGTGGTGGTGGCTCAGCACTCGAAAACGAGAGGTGCGGTGTGGGTCTCGTGCTATCAAGTAATATTTTCAAAGATAGCTCAAGCCATAACTTAAGCTACCCAATGCTATAACACAGCCCGATATTCCGACGATGACCAAACTTTTTGAAATGCTATGAGTTTTTGTCCTCTTTTGAAAATTAGCCTTTAAAATACTCCTTCCGTCCTTAAATAAGTGTTCACTGTTGACTTTTAAAGTTTTTTTCAATCAACTTTGACCTTAAATTATTTTGTTTGTGTTATATAATACTTAATGAAAATTACATCAATGAAAATACAATTAAAACCCAATCCATTCATATATTTTGCATCAAGTATTATATAACAAAAAAAATATAGTTAAGGTCAAAGTTGTTGAAAAATAATTTTAAAAGTTAAAAGTGAACACTTATTTAAAGACAAATTCAATTTTCACATTATAAAATATTATTATCAATTATCTATATATACTAAAGGCCAGTATACTCTTGAAAATCATGAGGAGGCAATTTTTATATTAAGAAAAAAATGTCCACAAAGTGTAAGAAATTTATAGTTACAAATTGCACTCTCAAGCATGAGATACTAAAACAACTTTAGCCTTTTAATTAAAACAACTTTTAACTTTTATCTATTTACTTTTTTTATATCACAAACTTTACTTATCAAATATGGAACGTACATCTATCGATTCATTCGTAAAAAAATATACCATTGAAAAGATCGTCGAATTGCGAACAAAACGAGCTCAATATTGCAATGCTTCTGATATACATACGATTTTATAAAAAAATGTTGAAGTTTAATATATATTTTTAAAAATCTTACGAAAATAGTCATTGAGGTTATTGGTTCGTTGCAAAGTTAGTCCTTAGTGACTAACTTTGCAACGGAACGCTAACCTCAAGGACTATTTCGGTAAAAGTTTCCAAAACAATTAACGCTAATAGTCTTTGAAGTTATCGGTCTGTTGCAAAGTTAGTCTCACGCGCTCCGCGACAAAACATGAGTTACAAATATATATTAAAGAGCAGAATTGTTAACCTAATTTAAAATTTAAAACTCACGATTTTCAATTTTGTTTTTTAATATTAAAAAATATATTAATATAGTAAATTTACAAAACACACCCTTATACTATGTGAAAAGTTACTAACAACGACCTTAAACTTTTACATATTTACGACTTTTTTATATATTAAACTTTATTTATCAATCGATTCATTCGTAAAAAATATGTCATTTAAAAGATCGTCAAATTATGAACAAAACGAACCCAATATCGCAATGCTTCTGACATACGTACGCTTTTGTAAAAAAAAATCAGAAATGTTGAACCTAATTTAAAATTCAAAACTCACGATTTTCAATTTTGATTTTTAATATTAAAAAAAATATTAAAAAGGTATACTTACAAAACACACTTTTATAATATATGGAAAGTTACTAAAACGACTTTAAATTCTTACCTATTTTCGACTTTTTTACATATCAAACATTATTTATAAAATATGGAGCGTATATCAATCGATTTATTTGTAAAAAAAGTATGTCTTTTAAAAGATCGTCGAATTGCGAACAAAACAAGCCAAATATTGCAATGCTTCTGACATACGTACGCTTTTATAGAAAATATTGAATTTCAATATATATTTTTAAGAAACTTATAAAAATAGTCTCTGAGATTATTTGTTTGTTGCAAGGTTAGTATCAACGACTGAAAAACGGTACTTAAAATTATCGATCTGTTGTAAAATTAATCCTGTGCGCAACACGACAGTGCGCGAGTTATTAACCTCGTTTATATAGTTATACGGGTTTATAATAAGATTTCGCCTTTTGGGGCTTATGATATATGTACCCCCTTAAATCACCATTTGTACCCCCCGGGTTTTTTCCGGTTTTTTTTTTGTATTTTATTTTTTTTGTATGTTTATAATTTTGTATATGTTATAAAACTGTGACACGGAAAAAACGGAACGAAAAAAATAAAATTTAACAGTCAAAAGAATGAAATTGTCAAAATTACGGAACAAAAAACTGATAAAAAAATCTACGCGTTACACTGTACAAAGGGACGTACAAAAGAAATATCTTTGCTACCTTTTTAACACTATTTCATGAGAAGAAGCGTTACCAGATGAAAGGAGGTGGGGGGTGGGGTTGGGTTACCCTTTATCTATACAAAGGGATACGACGGTTAATGAACCATTGTTTAGAAATCCAATGGGTCACACAATCTGTAAAGGGGATTTTAATTTGTTAAGTTTTTTTAATCACGGGCCTTATAAAAGGATAGATGATCAGATAAGGGTGACCTCCTAGGTGTTGGATATCAGCGTACACATGGCAATTTCGCTCGGGGTTTTGCGCGATATGGCTGTCGTGTCGAATTTTTGGAGAAGGCCACGTGAATCTCGCTTTTCACAGTTTATATGCATCATAGTCTTGCTTGTCTTGTTCCATCAAATGGTGACTGTGTTACTGGCGAAAACCAATAATGCATCATGGACATTACTGTGTAGTGTTCCATCAACTGGTGACAATGTTAAGTCACTATTGACTAAAACGTGTAATACATATCACATGCACAACCTATTTCATTTACGATACAACTTTAGATTTATACACAATGGAACTCATTGCAGTATTTTTTGTATGCTCCTCCAATAGCTAAACTAAACATTTGTCAAATTAACCAAACAAAATCAAAAAACTCCATACGAGTTTGGTTTCAAACCAAAAACGCAATCGAATAGTTTACAATAGGAATTAAAAAGACATAACTATGTATAGTTTAGAAGTTCACAAACTCTATATTTTTCATATGATCCGTGGTACACTTAACACGTTTGAAAACATTTTCGGCATGCTAAATATATCATAAAGGCTTTCAATAGATTTTCAGCTAAATATAATCAAGAATACATTTCTTTCAGCTATAAATATATTTTCTACTTAATCTTTTAGACAAAATCCGTTAATTCCAAAATTCATTTTATTAAACTGTTTTGCGGTTCATCCTTTTGCTATCTCCACGTCGAGTATTCTCAAGCATTTGTAAACCACATATAATATAACATACAAACACCCCCTAAAACGTGTAATACATATCACATGCACAACCTATTTCATTTACGATACAACTTGATCTCCCACCTTCTACTAGTGGGAATGACTTGGATAATGTCACCTTCTATATAGATTTGCATATAGATGGTGAATCAACGGAGGTTGACGCACCGCCTGATATCATTGATGTTCCTGGCGAAGACGATGATATTAGCGATGATGAAGACCCCCTTCCTCATGATTTAGCAGATTCTGATGTTGAAGACCTCATCAATGATGATGACGGTGTTGAGAAAGTTTATTCTAGTGAAGAAGAAGATTAACCTTGTGTTGTAACTTGCAAAATACACTTATATATTTGAATGAATGAATGAATGAATGAAATTGTTGTGGATTGTTTAAATGTGTAAATTTATTTGGATATTTGGATTTGTGCATGCTTGTATTATTTTGTTCATGAATTTCTACATGTTATGCTAATTGTACTTGTACAGATGGCTGATGTTGCACGAGCACATGGCGGGGACGGTGGTGGTGAGGATCCTTCACGTCCACCTCCTCCATCATTCGGTTGCGCGGGTTGCTTCGTCAACCGAGGTAAGAATTTCTGGATTATTGTAATACAAGCATAAATTTGATACATATATTGAACTTGCTTGCCTTGAACTTTTATGACTTTATCACTATCTTGATTTTGCAGGAAAAGGAAAGCGAAAGCCCAATTTGGGCGGCGTGAAAGCCGGCAGGAAGACCCGGGAAAGGACCCGGAACCAGCAATTAAAGGATGCGGTGGCCGCTAATAAAGGCCGGCCCATCGAGATCGGGTTCGAAGACCGTGCTGATAACACGGTTGTCCCTACCGGCCCCTACTCGACTCAATGGGGAAACTACTTCGGGGAGATGATTAGGGGTATACCTTTGTATTACCCTTCCTGGCAGAAGGTCCCCGCGGGGGACAAGGCGAGGCTGATGGCCACTCTTGGGGTCAGTTATCCTTTTATGTTTATTTAATTATCGTGTTCATTTATTTAATTGTGTATATTTATCTAAATTCGTTTATTTATTTATATCATATAAATAAATAAACAAATTTAAATAAATATATAAATTATATTTCTAACTCTGTTTTCAATGTGTTGTATATGATTGCAGACTACGTATAACCTCGAGCCGCATATGAGATCCGAGCGATGGCCTAGAATCGATGGATACATTCAGGCTCAGTTTGGAAAAACATATAACACCAACAAGGCAACCTTGAAGAGGGAGCATTGGATCAAAGACCCCGAGACTGGAGCTTATGATTTGGATCAGATCAGGCGGGGCAAACCCGATGAGTACACGGATGATGAGTGGGAGAAATACATCAACTTCTGGAATGACCCTGCCAACGCCCAGCGAGCCGAAACAAATAGGCTGAATCGGTCCAAGAGCACAGTGGTATCACGCCATGGATCTCGGTCGATCCCTCTCACTCGACATCTGATGGTAATTATTATTATTATTATTGATTTTACATACATATATATATCTGATTATACATTTTGGTGTGTTAAGATTTGTCGTTTTTAATTAGATTGATCTTATATGCGTGTGTATGTACAGAAACAGGCGTCGGCAACCCAAGAGGAACCTTCAGAGATCGACACGTTCTATCGTCTGCACACTGTTAACGGTGTATTCCAAGATCCTGAGGCTCTCCGGATGTATGTAAGTATTCTTTCAAACCATACTTTAATGAATCATCGATTAATAATGTAGCAACCCGACTAATATATTTACTATCTTGTGTTATTGTCACTACATAGGATAGGATGAGGGAGCTCGAGGCGACGGGTGAGCACACCACTGCAGAAATCAACGCGATGGTCCGAGGCGGAAAGCTTCGCGGCCACATTCCTGGCGTGGGTCCGGTATTGCCAGGATACGTCCGCTCTAGGCTGAGCTATTCCGCACCCGTTGACAGAAGCAATGATGTCGATTTCATGATGAGCTTGATGAGAAGCGACGACAGGTTCGCGGATGCTTTTGCTCGGTATGATTCAGGTGGTGCCAGCGGGAGTGGCGGGAGTCGCGCGCGTGATAGTGAGGGCGGGGAGGATGGTGATGATACGGGGCGTGAGGATGGTGGCGATGACACGAGTTAGTCGTGTTATATGTTCATTAGTATGGTACATTATTTCTTTATGTTTATCATGTGGACTATTGACTTGTTTCCCTAGTATGCTACATTTAAACGCTTGTTTCCCTAAACTATCATGTGCACATATTCGGCTTTTGGACGATTTCGCTATATTAGATTTTGGTTTTGGTACAAGTTGTGGTGTATTTTGTATTGCGAGATGCGTTTACTTTGTATTTGTGTTTTGGTACAAGTTGTGGTGAGTGTATACAGGTTTTGGTAGATTTTTTTCGGAAAAAATGGTAGATTTTTTTCGGAAAAAATCTGGAAATGCCTGCTGTGCAGGCAAATTATAAAAAAAATCTGCATGTCGCTGGGGAAAGGGGACAGTAAACGACAAAATAGTCGTGGTGCAAGCGTTGACAAGTCAACGAATATCAAAGTTACCCCCAGCGACATGTCGCTGGGGAAACTCCCGCTAAAAGACAAAACAGTCGAGGTGAAAAGCGTTGAAAAGTCAAACACAAAGGACTTTTTCCCAGCGACAAATGTGCAATTAACTTAAGATTTTATCATTAACTTAAAATATTTTGTTTTAGTCAGAAGTTTCCCCCCATGTCGCTGGGGAATCTAGTGCCACCGTGGCACCAATTTCTTGACCAAAAAATACGTGGGGCCCATTTTTCGCTGAGGATTGTCGCTGGGGAACGTTTTGTCATCGAGCTTACCCCATCAATGTTTTCCCAGCGACATGTCGCTGGCGAAGGTGTCAGAATGTTGCTGGGGAAAGGGTTGATCACTGTAGTGACATTACTTTATTTTATATTGAGCAAACTCCAGAGATGTCAACAACAACAAAAAAACTATTAAAGCATATTTGTAAAATATAGCAAATTATTTCGTTGAAGATATATCTTTGATCATGAGTGTTTTATACAACCTTTGTGAGTTTATATCAAGTAGTTGAAATCACGAATAGATTTTTTATATAGACGCCAAAAGTTATAATTAGTGTTAATTACGTCGTAGAAGCACTTTTTTGTTAAACCCGACCTGACTTATTTCAAATGACTCAAATAAAAACTGACATGTTAATTAACTTCTCTTGTTGCCCGATGCCCTCCGTGGTCATATTTTCTAGCCCCGTCACTGCAATCGCCCAATTAGATTTTATGAGTTTAACTACAGAACTCAACCACAAATTATACATATCTTAAGCAAAACCAAAATATGAAATTGAACTTTTAGTAGAGAAATTTTTTATAGATGAAAGATTAAATTCACAAAAGAGTGACTGTACGTGGCAAGGAGTGGCCAAATTGCTAGGCCATGTTCTTCTCTTTTTACCGTTTGTATTCTTTACAATAATAAAATTGAGTAAAAAATATTCATATCTTAAAAAAGAAAAGAAATACAAGCGAAAATTACGTATATAGCCCATCGTAAAACGTGACGTCCTGCAGTAACCCTGCGCCTGGTACAAGTTTGTTGGGGAGTGTATACAGGTTTGGTGATGTTTTTTCGCCCCCCCCCCCCGCACCACCCCGTAAAAAATGGTTAGATTTTGTTCGCGAAAAAAATATTGGAAATGCCTGCTGTGCAGGCAAATTATAAAAAAAATCTGCATGTCGCTTGGGGATAGGAGAAAGGAAAGGTGGACAGAGTAAACGACAAATAGTCGTTGCTGGTTGCAAGCGTTGACTCAAGTCAACGAATATCAATGTTTACCCCCAAGCGACATGTCGCCGGCGAACAGCTCCGCTAAAAGACAAAACAGTTGAGGTGAAAAAGATAGCGGTTGGTCAAACACAAAGCGACTTTTTTCACCAAGCCGACATATGTGACAAATTAACTTAAGATTTGTGATCAATTAAACTCTCTAAATATATTTTGTTTTAGTCATGATAGTTTTCATGTCGCTGGGAAAATCTATTGCCCCGTGTGGGCACCAATTCCTGGACACAAAAAAATACGTGGTGGCCCACTTTTCGCTTCGAGGGAGTGCTCGCTGTGGGAACAGTTGTTGTCATCGAGTTACCCATCAATGTTTTCGCCAGCGGAGCATGTCGCTGCTGCGAAAGGTCTAGCTCAGAATGTTGGCTGGGGAAAGGGGTTGATCACTGTGTAGCTATGCACATTACTTTATTTATATGGATCCAAACGACAGAGATGTCAACAACAAAATAAACTATTAAAACATATTTGATAAAATATGTTAGCAAATTATGGCAGATTGAAGATATATCTTTGATCAGTTGAGTGTTTTTTATACAACCTTTGTGAGTTTATAATCTCAAGTAGATGAAATCACGAGATAGATTATTGTGTGTGTGTATTAGACGCCAAAAGTTATAATAGTGTTAAATTACGTTTCGTAGATAGTACTTTTTTGTTTAACCCTCGACCATGACTTATTTCAAATGAATCAAATAAAAATGAATGTTAATTAATTCTTGTGTTGCTCGATTGACCCTGTGGTCATATTTTCTAGCACCTGTCACTGACAATCGCCCAATTTAGATGTTTAGTGAGGGTTTTAAACTACAGAACGTCAAACCACAAATACTATACATTGCGTAAGCAAAACAAAATATGAATATTCAGTGAGCTACGTGGTGTAGCATGAATTTTTTATATAGATGAAAGATTTAAAGTCACAAAAGATTGACTGTACGTGTAAGGAGTGGCCAAATTGCTAGGCCCATGTTCTTCTCTTTTTACCGTTTGTATTCTTACAATAATAAAATAAAATTGAGTAAAAAAAATAGTCATTATCTTAAAAAAGAAAAGAAAATACAAGCGAAAATTTAGTTATATAGCCCGCGTTAAAACGTTCGACGTCCTGACAAGTAACCCGGACGCGTTTTTCGTTAAACGACCTTTTAAATCGCGCCCCATTGGTAGCGATTATGTTGATGTACACGTGTCACAATATTAGATAACATAGTAATACACGAAAATGAATTTGGAGCCCTAATTTGTCATGAATGTAAATCACGCCCCTAGTGTAGCGATTTTGAGAAAAAGATGTCAGATGGCAGCGGGGGTGTCAATAAATGGTGATTGCGCCCGGTTAGTAGCGATTTTGCCATTTTTTTTTTGTTTTTGAGAAGCACAGTAGCATACAGTATGAAATGATGTATCACTGCAAATTTCTGTAGTGTTTTGTTATTTTCTAAAATACGAATCTGATTATGCATATAAATGAGAAGTGATATAGTTACTAGACAAGCCTATCTTTAGTTATTAAAAAACAGTAGTGGTTTTGAGGTGGTGTTGCTGTGTTGTTGATTGAGTTTGAAGAAATTGTTGTTGTTGTTGTTGTTGTTGCGGTTTGCGGTGGTTTTGAGGTGGTGTTGCTGCGGTATTTTTTTAAAGAGTTTTGTTGTTGACTTCGTGTTTACTTGTTTATTATACGATGGATTTGACCGTTACGAGGTATAATATTTATATTTTAAAATATCCACTATTTTATTTTTTGATGTTTGTATGTGTAGTAATTATTTATTTGATTGTTAATTTAAGTACCTCGTGTTCTTGTTACTTGTAAAAGTAAGTTAAGGTTGCTTAAAATAGTTAGAGAAAAAAATTAGTGGCACTAAACAGGAAGCACTATTTCAGCAATCTTGTTTTGGTTGGGTATTAGATCAAAATGATTAGACAGAGAATTGTATCTTAATATATTTCATGTTAGGTCAGCAACTTGAGGTAGAAGGTGATGAAAATGAAAATGTCCTTTTGTATTACTATATAACTGATAATATTAAAATACAATTTGGGAGAGAGGAATTTTGCCTGGTTACTGGTTTAAGGTTTGGGGTCGAGAATTTGGCTGACTATAACGACGGTGAGTTGCCTATTCCTTTTAGGAGACGGGTGTTTCCGTCATCTTTAGATGGGGAACATATTACATGCAAATATGGTATTCAAAATCACTGATGATGAGTTGTTTGATAGATTACACGACGACGATGCTGTTAGCCTTTGTTGTCTAACATCTTGCAGCTTGTTTTATTAGGCGTGGAGGGTAAACGTAGGATCCCTGACTGGATGTTAAGGTTAGCAAATGATAGAGTAGGTTGGGACAACTATCCTTGGGGTTCATATGTGTGGCCGACATTGTACTCCCAACTCAAGAATGCAAATGTTAGACGTTGGCCGAAATTATATGCCACTCAGCCTACAACTGAAATTGATAAGAAATCGTATTCGATCTTTGGATATACTTGGGCATTCAAGGTATGTCATAATTTAGTTTATAATATTTAATTGGGCATTTAAGTTATATGTATAACGTAAAATAATTGAAGCAATGTCTTTTTTGTAGACTTGGATTTTGGAGTCTTTCCGAGTAACGACGACTAAATATTATAATCGTTACAATCGGTATCCTAGAGTTGCTGCTTGGAAAAAAAGGGAAGTTTATGGGAACCATGGTTCATGGTTTTTTTCATGTGAGTTTGATTTAATTTTATAGTTTATTAAGTTGATTATGTTATTTAATTCATAATTAATTTCCTTATTTTCTTTTTAAGGGAAATATGCCTGCTGCAAGATTGACACCAGACGAGACCGAGGCTCGATCGGACTGGTGGATTTCTAGTAGGGCATACTTTGACGGCGGTATTGGTCAAGCTGAACGAGTACCTCGTCATTTAAACCGTCAAAATATGTATGAAGTTCCCTCAGAATTCTATCGACAATTTGAGGAACAAAAAAGAGATCTTGAAAAACAAAAAAGAGATATTGAGGAAATTTGAAAAAAGAAAGCTGATAATCAAGAAACGTATGAAAAAGTGCGTTAATTTATGGAGGATATGAATGTTGAGCAGGTGCGACAAGCAAATAAAATACCGATAATTGTCAGCCAACATTATGAGATAAGCGATTTAAGTGAATTCCTAAGCATGCAGGTATAATTTTTGTGCATTTAATATTAGGAAAAGTAAGTAAATAATTTAAGTTTGTATTTTATGGGTGTCCACAGGGTGGTCCCTCATCATTCCAGACACATCCAAACAGTAGCTCCTTCTTCAATATTGGTATGCCAACAAATTGGCAAACCCCAATGTCGTCGCAACCTGGTTCATCAAATTGTCAAACCCCAATGCCGTCGCAACGGCAGATGCCGGCGCATTCGGCCACTCCCTATTGGCAACCCGTTATCCCCTCGCATCCTGGTACTTATAATTGGCAACGTCCGATCCCATCTCATATGGGCAATCCAAATTTGCAACCCCCTATTGAGAGGCATCATGATGCTGCTGGCTTATTTGATCAGGTAATGCTAAATTTATATACGAATATGATTATATGATACTAACCATCATGAAGTAATAAATGTTTATTAATTGTTGTTTTTTAGAATATACTGAATCCAGAAAAGAGGGAACAACGTCCTAACATTAATATGCGGAGTCCATTCATGGAACAACCTCCCTCTACAGTTTTACCCAAGCAACGTGGTAATAAAACTAAGAAAAATGTTAAGAAGTCTAATTTATCACATTTGAATCTTGTGAATGCTTTAGATGATGACAATGAATGAGGCGATGACGTTATGTTTTTGGGTGGCCAAATCACTGATAATTACTTAGTGTATGAAAGCGTAGACATATCTAAGGTAATTGCTAGTCTTGTATATAAATTTATAAATAAACGCATGAAAGTATGTGCATTGATATTGGTTATTAACTTGGTTGTTTAGGTGCGGCGAGAGAATTATGTTAATTACATGGATTTTTTAAATAACCCCGATCATATTTACTTAGATTGTTATATGAAGGGTTATTTAGTTCCAGTTACCTTTTGGCAACAACTAGTTCCACATTTGTGTATGACTGACATTGATTCGAATACTCCAGTGGGTTGGTTGTCCGGAGAGGTAAGTTTATTAATGCAAGTTTAATACGGAAGTTATTTATATTTTAAGCCAATAACATCTATTTATTTTGTTACTTTGTTTCGAATCAGCAAATGAACTCATGGATAGAGCTCTTAATTAGGAATAGGCCTATACGAATACAATAAGTGTACATCCAGAAAATCAACGTTTTCTGATAGAGACGGACAAGTACGCTATTGGAACATTGGATGGGTCAACGCGTCCGTATCCAGCATGGAATGATGTTAATTGGGTACTTATTTCGTTACTTATTTGTTTTAAAACTTTTAGTACAATTTATGTATGATTAGTATTTAATAAGTTATTTAGTTTGACATAATTTATTTGTTATATCTTTGTAGGTGTTTATGCCCATACATGTTGGAGGAAATCATTGGGTCACGGGTGTAATAGACTTACCCAATTCTCATGTTTATGTGTTCGACTCCCTGCCTAACGAGGGAAGAAAGAATTTGTTATGGAACCTAATTCAACGTTGGACACCCGTGGTTAATAACATTTTGCAAGGGCGTGGTTGTTTCAATGAAACTAGGGGACCCTATTATTTTCAATTTTCATACAATCATGGTTTGGGCATAGATGTCCCTCAACAATCCAACTTCTCAGACTGTGGAGTCATCACATGTTGGTTAATCTCCTGTTTGTGTTCAGATAGAAAGCCGATAGTGACGGGTGATAGTCAAGAGTTTTGGGAGACAATTAGAAATAACATGTGTCAATGTTTTTATCTGTCTAGGTGTGAGAATACTAGAGAATGTGGTTATGATTAGTTTTGTTTTTGTATATAGTGTATGTTGAAATTGTAACATTTTGTGTGAAATAAAATATTGTATATTTCTTTGATAAACCAATAATAAGCAGACATAGCATTAAAAAAACATTACAATCGATGATAATTGTTGTAATACAACTTGATTAAAAAACATAAACGGACATAATGTGAAAATAAACATTTAAAAGACTAAAATTGGGTGTCCTTGTCGAATACCTTAACAATGTTTCTGATTGTAATGTTAAGATAATGTTGTGATGGTTTTGGGGTACAGACAGAAACATTACGAAGTATCAAAACAGATCCGACTTTGATAGACTTTGTGTAACCATCAACTTCGTTTTGAAAGACTTTGTAATGAATCGTACCTCCCACTGTACCCTGCTGGATCTTTTAATTTAACTGTCATGTCTCCCAACGAAACAATGTTTCTGATTGTAATGTTAAAATAATGTTGTGATGGTTTTAGGGTACAGACATAAATATTACGAAGTATCAAAACAGATCTGACTTTGATAGACTTTGTGTAACCATCAGCTTCGTTTTGAAAGACTTTGTAATGAATCGTACCTCCCACTGTACCTGTTGGATCTTTTAATGTAACTGTCATGTCTCCCAACGAATTTGGCGTACAACTCTTGACAACGCCAACCACTAATTCAAGCTTCCCTTTTTTTAAAAATTTGTCCACATCGCCAAGACAACCAGATGCAATGACCCCTTGTTCATGAAGATGCACAATCGCGCTTAGCCATGGGCCTTCTGTAAAATGATCATCTTCAGACACATCTTCGTTTACTTTCTTGACATACTCCTGGGTTGTCAATATGTTTTCATGACCACCTGCCTGAACGTCTGCTTTTTTTCGCATCATCGCCTTCTGTAGAATACCCGCTGGCCCTGGTATTATCCTTGCTTCAACTTTGGGAAGACGAACATACAAATGTGGTATTTCTTCATATAAAGAATTAGTAGCACAATCAATAAAAAATTCGACATCCTCGTCGTTTGTAATATCCCTTTCAATTGCAGGGAGGTTAAACGATAAATTGAACAGGATATTAGGATCTAAATTGAATCTCTTCACAACGAATTCAAGTAACGTTGAGTATGTCATATCATCGTACATAATGACGCGTTCCTCAAATGAATTAAAATGTAATACACATTTGAATTTCTTTGAATATGCGTCCATTGATATGTTTGATTTTTAAGATAATGTTGTATTATGAATGTATCGACAAGTTATATATAATGTAATGGCATCATCACTTAGTATTTGTAGCGATTTATGACATGATTTGATAATTCTGTTACAGATTTGACAATTCAATGACTGTATACAAACATTGATTGGACAAGTCCATGACATTTGTTTTATCACTGAATTATTTACGCGATTTATTACTAGTTTTTTACTATTTACTGACAGATTAGACATTTCAATGATAATATATAATCATTGAGTTGACATGTCCCTGACAAAGGTTTTATCACTGAATTATTTACGCGATTTATTACTAGTTTTCCACTATTTACTGACAGATTAGACAATTCAATGACAATATATAATCATTGAGTTGACAAGTCCCTGACAAAGGTTTTATCACTGAATTATTTACGCGATTTAGTACTAGTTTGTTACTATTCACTGGCAGATTAGACAATTCAATGACAACATATAATCATTTACTTGACAAGTCTCTGACAATGGTTTCATCATTTTTCTTTTTATAAACATATAAATACCCCTTCAAATATAAAAAATTTAAACACAAACGTTTTTAATAATAAATCTTAATGGCGTGTTCGGTTCCACATTCTTATGATCAAATCAAAGCTATGGTTGGAAAACAAATTCAGGAGGATCGAGGTCGTCAGTTAGCGATGATGAACTTAGCCCACGAATTTAATGACGCATCTACAGCTAAAGATGAATTGCGGAAAGCATACGAGGAATGCAGAGACATTCCACTGGAGCAACGTGCTTTGATTGAAAATTTTCTGAAAATAGAATCTGAATTAGACTACGAGATGAACAATGATCTGTTGTTGAAGGCGACAATGTTGGAAAAACAAATCAGGGATAAAACTGGTTGGATACAACAAATTTAGTTAATTGTGTTGTTATATTATTTTATGTATTTGTTTAAAACCCCGTATTGTGTTTAAAATTCCGTATTGTGTTTACAATTCTGTATTGTGTTTAATTTATGTAATATGTATTTTTATTTCAATGAATGAGTTATGTCTTGTGTTTAAATTTGTAATCTTTAAGGAAACACTTACATTTTATTCGAGACAGAAAATTAATACATTAGAATATCTATAACAGTTAAAACAAATAAAGCATACAAATTCACTTCCAAATACACACTATTCCAAACCAAGTTTTTTCATGTCATTGTTAAGATCGTAAAGTAGTGAAGCTAAATTAAGTGTGTGTTGTTCCAGATGCATATACATTTTCCGTGTTAGTAGTAACTTTATCCTTCAAGGGCTTGCAGTTTGCGCCTCCGTATTGCCTTGGTGATTCCCCCATATGGATTGGAGGTGTGTGAGGGTGTTGGAGAAGAATTGGAGATCGTGACGTTCCCTAGGAGAAAAACTTGGTGTGGATGAACCTCCAGGAGAACTGATTAGCAGACCAACTCGTTCTTCTTTCCATAAGAAAAATTGACATCCATAGTAATTTTGCCTAGGCTGTTCAAGATTACAAAATTCAATTATTAAAAAGTAATCATATATTTTGTATAATACACCAAAAAAAGGGAATAGTCACCTTGGATTTTGGACACGCATAGTATAGTTGCCACGGGTTTTGGGTAGATACGATTCTTGTGGAACAACATCTCTGGCTCCACAACGACACGTAAAAGCTTCATATGGCACCATCAACACCATAATAATAGTTTGATCCGTTGGTGGTTGTGATGGTAAGAGTGTGTGTGATCTGTTGGTGGTTGTGAGGATAATTTCTGCTTTTATAGTAACGAGAAGTTTTTGGCGGTGGTGTTTTTGTGAATATTTATTGGTGGGATTTTTTTATTTTGTATATTAAAAACATCACATAAAAATACTATACATAACAACAATATTAATAGACAATACGATGATAAAAATTCATTACTTATATTACAATGACATGACCGAATTACATTACCAATCTACTAAAATTAAAATACAAAATGAAAAGAAATCGACAAAGCATGTTAACTTAAACATTAAATAGATAAAACAACCTACGCTAGTTATTATACATTAAGAATAATTAGTGATTCTTTGTATGGGCCAATGAAGAATGATCCACCATCACCTTCGATACTGATGTTATAAAATTGTTGTGATGGACAGTCATAAACTTGTAACGTGTGAACCATTTCTTGGCCGCTATCAACTTCAACAATTGGATCATCGTCCATAGTAAATCCAAGTAATTTTGCAATATTTTGGGAGGGATTGACAAATAGCACTCTCCAGAATATTACAACAGCAGCTTCGACTTCTAATAACCATGCACATATATATCAGTTCTCATAATGAATGAGGTTTCCTGAAATTACAAGAGAGTTTCCTAGCTTAGAAATATAGAATGGAATTGTAAGTGAGTTCCTTAATTGAGTAGGTATGTCTAAAACATGAAATTGGTGGTTAATCAAATCGAAAGAAACAAGCATATACGGTTTGTAAGAAGAACCATCATCATTAAAAAAAGTCTTAGAACAACCTCAGAAAATACAACTACTTGCAACTGCTACTCCACACGATCGTTTTATTCTTATACCGAGACGGGGCAAATGGTCATTCCCAATAACAGTCCATGTATTCAAGTTCAAAGTATACATTAACACATGCCACGGTCCGTCTCTGTATAACGGCATAAAAATATTAAGTATTGTTGGGTCTAACGTGTAACCCCAAACAATTTTTTCAATTGCTGGCCTATTGGGCATGAAAGGGACTTCAGTTTTAGAAAATTTTCTTATACATGGGTTCTAAAGAATCGCCCCTACATGACAACCAAATGAAAAACCCCATACCCCCTTAGAAGTGGTAATTGGTGTTTAAAATGTTTGTGCAAAATTTGTATTTAGCAAACTTAAGGACATTTGTCCATCTGCAGAACACATAAAATGTTCGTTACCCACATTATACTTTAAAGTAAAACAACACATTTCACATTGACGAGAACCGTATTCACGGCCGAAGATGTCACTATTTATTGTATACTTCCATGATTTTGACACCATACGAAACTTGAGTAAACTCTTAACATGTATTTTTTCATGATTTTGATTTGGATATCAAAGGGTATGTAGTCGGACATTGTAAACAAGTAAGAAAGAAAATATTAGAGGATTATGTTGTTGAAAATAGGAGTGTGTGAATTGAGTATCAACGTAGGGTATATATAGAGGAACAATAATGAAAGCAAAGGTGTTTATACACGTGTTTACATGATATGCAAATACTAAACATGCAAATACTTTAAATCTAGTAATAAAAAAAGACTTACACGGTTAAAACATAATATGCATACAATAATAACATTAACGACAAAACCTAAATTATTATTCCCATGCTTTTTTCATTAACAAGCATTAGTGATTCTTTGTATTGGCAAATAAAAAATGAGCCATGGTTTGCTTCGACACCAACATTTTGAAAACTTTGAAAGCTTGGATTGAACACTTGTAGTGACTGATGAAATTATTGAAGGAACGAAGCTTCAACTATTGGTTGCTTATCTTTAGTAAATCCAATTAATTTGAGCTCATGCTCTGCTGGACAACATATGGAATGGTGAATAGTTGTCTGTACGATGAAACTTCACCATCATCAACTTCTAGCTCCCATGCATATATAATACGAAAGTCACCAAAATTAAAACTGCCAGATATTATAATAGAGTCTTCAAGCTGGGAAATAAAGTATGGAGGTAAAAATTCCCCGACTAGCATCTGTTCAGGCATGCTTATAACCTAAAATTGGCGAGTAATCAAATCAAATAAAACTAACATGTAAATTTTGTATGAAATACCATCATCACTATAAAATTTCTCTGAACCAACGTAGAAAATTTTACCCACAACAACTGCTTGACTTGACCGTTTAATTTTTATAGATTCACGTGGCAAACAGTAACTCTCAAGTTTATACCAAGTTCTCGAGCTTAATGTAAACACTGACACATACCATGGACCTTGACCATAATAGAGATAATATATCTTCAAAAGTGTTGGGTCTAGAGTGACAGGATGGACACCAAAACCAAATAACATTTTGGGTGAGTCAGGTTCAAATGTGTAATTGGGGACTAATATACGGACCGATTTTTTAAGTGATGTGTTCCAAATAAATAGCATTGAGTTTTCCCCATATGAAAAACACCATACACCTTCAGATGTAGCAACTAGTTTAAGAGAAAAAAATTTAAATTAGAAACTACATGTGACAATGCTAAATTATCATCTAACGAGCATATAAAACCTTTAATATTTTTCTTAAAGGTTAAATATAAACAACAATTATTGCTCTCACAACAACCGTATTTACAAATAAAGTCGAAACAGTCTATGGAATACTTCCACAACTTTGACACAGTACGAAATTGAAGTAAAGATCTCACTGAAAGTCTATTCATGATAGCCAATTGAAGATCAAATGGTATGTTGTCTGGCATTGTTTAAAGATTTTAATGGTTATGGCTCTATGTTATTTTACTAGGTATATATACAGCAATAACATAGTATACATCATATTCACATTATTCGTACATTACAGATACCGTTAAAAAACATTGACTATGACATGGACTTGATCACTATTAACTTCACGCGATCTATAAAATAATTCTGACATTACATATACTGTTAAAAAACATAGACTAGACAGGTCTATGACATGGACTTGATCACCATTAACTTCACGCGATCTAGAAAATAATTCCAAAATTACATAAACTATTATAAAACATTGACTAGACAGGTCTATGACATGGACTTGATCACTATTAACTTCACGCGATCTAGAAAATAATTCCGAAATTACATATACTGTTAAAAAACATTAACTAGACAGGTCTATGACATGGACTAGATCACTTCATCATTGTAGCGATCTACTAAATTATTCTGACATTATACCAATATTGACTAGACAATTCTATGACATGGACTAGATCACTTCATCATTGTAGCGATCTACTAAATTATGACATTTGTTTTACTGTTAACAAACATTGAAATTATTCTGACATTATACAAACATTGACTAGACAATTCTATGAGATGGACTAGATCACTTCATCATTGTAGCGATCTACTAAATTATTCTGACATTATACAAACATTGAATAGACAATTCTATGACATGGACTAGATCACTTCATCATTGAAGCAATCTACTAAATTATTATGACATTTATTTTACTATATATATATATTCAAACCAACATGAGGTGATAACATCATAAACTGAATCACAAAAATAAATATGGCGTCAAATATAGGAAACTTCAAGTGCTTCATTCATTAGAATGAAACACAACGAGGTGCCATAACATCAGAAGATTTGACGTACTCAATGTTACATGAAATGATGATGAAGAAATTCAATTTTGAAGCATATTCTCAAATAAATTTATCGTTTAAGCTCTCGTCATTTGACTATAATGTTGATATCACAGACGACGCTGAGATATAATTTTTTGTTGGATGTGCTTGTAATTCAAAATATGAATTTGCACATTGACTGCTAGATTTATTAACCCTTTTTTATATAAATAAATATATAATACTTATAAAAATATAATGAGGATAATTATCAAGACAATCAATGAAATCGAGAGTAGTATATGATGTTTCCGGGTCGTAGTCCCAACGAGGAGTGAATTGGAAAGTCGAGAGTCGGTTTGTTATTTGATGTTTGAATAAAAAAAAATTGGATTTGGTTTTTCTAATTAAAATGCAAAACGATTAAGGAAATCCTAAAAACGAAAGCTAAAATGATTTAAACCTAAAACGTAGACGAAAACGTAAAAACGCAAATAAAAAAAACTAAATTATCTAAAAATTAAACCCTAAATTGATTTTTTTTGGTTTTTATGATTTAAAATAACTAAACTAAAATAAAAATGAAAGAAAATTCTAAATCGAAAGCTTAAAAGGGTTAAAAACGAAGAAAACGAGACCCGGGCCCGAAACCCGAGCTTTAAAAATTAAAATTTTACAAAAATGACCCTACGAAAGTTTTTCTATTTTTCCTAGATGAAATATGATAAAATAAAATTTTCTAAAAAAGAAAAATATTTTTTTTTGATTTTTATTTAATTTTTAATTAATTAAAAACAGATTTAAAGAAAATAAATGATAAAAAATAGTAAACAAAATGGGAAAAATCACAAAAAATGCAAAAAAATAAATTAAGGTGGGCTGGTTCTAAGAAAAATAAGCTGGTGGTCCCAGCTTATCAAATAAGCAGCGAAATAAGCTAAAAAGGCTTATGGGCTTATTGGGCTAACAAGACCATATATAATTAATTGTGCACACTTAGGTTGGATGAGCTATTGAAGCAAATGGTTAACATGTATGGCATTTAAACGAGAGGTCAGGGGTTCGAGTCCCACTTTTTATATTGCTACAATACTTTTTTTACTTTTCCTTTTGCACACACGTATTAAGCACTTGAGAATAAGCAATTTATCTAACTATGACTCTTAAAAACCAACAAATAAGCTGAAATAAGCACAAGAATGGGCAGATAACACTTTTTATGCTAAATCCTAAGGAAAGCTAAACTGTTGAGCACTTAAAGCAAAAATAAGCTAAGGGAAAATGAAACTAAGCTAAAACAACCATAATGTCTCACCTAATAAGCAAGTCTAATGAAAAATAAGCAAAGGAAATGAAACAAGTAAGCAGAAAAGGGAAAATAAGCTAATGGGCCAAAATTGCCTACAAACAGCCTTAAGGGCTACTTTTTGGCTTAAAAATAAGCCAAATAGAGGGATTCTTAGGGCTTAAGGCCTATACTAGCTTAAAGGTGGTCCTAGTGGCTTTAAGAATCATCAATAAAAAACAACTTTGGAATCCAAATAAGGCAAGAAAAAGTACATGAAAAAGGGCAGTGCACTCAGCTTATGCTGATTTTGCAATTTTTGCAAAGGTAAAAGGCAATAAGCAGACCCAAAATAAGCTAAGAAGACAAGCTCCAAAATGAAAGTTTAATGAAAACAAATGAAGATTGACCTTAGAGGAGCTTGTGCACAAAATTTTAAAAGTTAAAAACAATATTTACTACCTGAAAATTTAAGATGAAAAATGGCTTTTTAAAAAAAATATTTTGACTTGAAAAGCTTGACAGATTATGGGCAAAACTAAGGCAAACCAAAAGAAAACTTAACTACAGCTATTGACACATAAAAACAACTTAAAAACAAGTTTCAAAAGATGGTAAAAAAGAACTAATCAAAATAAAACTTATGAAACTGTTTGTGAACCAAAATTTTGAACATCTTTTTAGAAAAACAATGTAATAAGTTTTTACATCATTAAACTCTTGAAAACAGAATGTAAATGTCTTAAAATTACTTGTAGTAATTGATCAAATGACCCAATGGGTAATTTAACCAAAACTGACCCACTTTGGCTGTTATGCCAAACACCCCTTTAAGGTTTCTAATATCAGTTTTAAACTAGTTTTAGGTGATTTAAGCTTAGTTTAATGAAAACAAAACATCAAAACTTTCCATAATATTAACCATTACACATCACAACAATATGGTCACACCACATACCCATCACAACCTTACTGTGAAACACCATATCCATCGCAACCCTACGACCAACATTTACAAACACCACTCAACCATACAATGGACATCACACAGAATTACCTCAAATGTATGAACAATACAACTCTCCATCAGTATGATGCAACAACATCTAGATGAATATAAAACCAGCGAATGGTTCAAATAGTTGGTTTAACTCGTTTGAGTTCTAGAAAATTGTATGTTATTGATGCAGGCCCAAGTATTGAAGAACAGGCCATTTTGTTTCTAGAGGCCCAAGATCGTGTGAAGAAAAGCCTATTAATCGAAAAAAGGGCCATAACTTAGGGCTCAGATAATCCTTTTTAAAGGCCCACGACCAGCCGTTTCGAATCATGAACGAAGAGAACGATTGGTGGTAACCAAACATAGTTAGGTTACGAGAGTTTCGAGCCTTGAATCATTATATTTTAGGAGTTACTTACATTTTTGTGTTTTTTTGAGAATTTTGGACTTTTAATTTTAGCATAACTTTCGACCCGTTTGTCTTTTGAGGCCCATTTCAGTTTTGCTTTCCTATTTAATAACTGTATTGTAACCTTAGCTATTTAGTTCAAGAAATAATAAAAGTCCAATTTTGGCCGTTTTGCTAAATTTATCCTAATAATCGGTATTCGTGTGAATCAACGATTGTTGGAAGAATCAATCCTGGTATTCGTGTGAATCAACAGGGTCGATTTGTGTTATCTTGTTTTGTTACACTACATTTATTCCCAGTTATTGATGCTTTCTGTTGTTGTTGTAAATTTTAAATGTGTGAATTTAATATGTAATATATTTGAATTCCATTACTAATTTATGTACATACACTAAACACTGCATAACTAATTAAACCATTGTATCTATAAATATTGTAAACAACACACTAAAGGGGTAATGACAATAATATCTACTTGCAATTTATTACAAATTAAACAGTAACTACAAACATGTTATGACAAACCAATGACTAACATGTCACAGACACCAGTAAATAAATTATTATTGTAACAATTTAAGTATGGCATGAATTTAACAAATCAATGAAAATTGGATAATAGAAACATTACAGTTACAAGTCCCTGACACTAAGTTGATCACGTGCATGTAACGCTTTTTATCATATAATATATATATATATATATAATATAAATAAATAGACAAACCAATGTTATATTGGACAACACAATCACTAGAAATATATACTTGACTTGACAAGTCACTGACACTAGATGCATCACTTAGCATTAAACGCCATTTATTGTCATGATTGAAAAACAGTTAACACTATATAAACCACACACATTGTGGTTCAACTTCAACAACATTAAACTAATTCATTAATTCAATTTATTTTCAAACAATGACATTTAAGGTCCTACTACACCATTATGCAAGGGTCAATAGTCACACCTAATAGGAGAATTTGTTGAAGAGAAGATTTCTACCATAGCTCCGTATATTATCGACACCTTCTCAGCAAATCAAGTTAAATTAATTTTAACCAACTATGTGGGTTACGATAAAAACTCCCCAACGTTTCTTTATATAAAGAAACCTAATTGTAGTCTTGATTCATGTCTTGTACCATTTGAAGATGCTATACAAGAGCGGGACACGATACTCATGTATGCTCATCATAACCGCCTACATGTGTACGTGTCTCGGGTGGAGCTATCCCCACTCGTCGTTGCAGATCTGTTCCTAGATGACTGACCATCACAAAAGGGTAGAATACAAGGGAAACCCTCATTGGCAAAAAAAGTTATTTGACTAGTTACTAAGAAACAATTTTTAATAATTGTTTGTAGCATGTAATGTCCTTGTTCTAGTGTGTAACAATAAAATAATTGATATATTTAAAAAACAATATGATGGGTACAACTTTACCATTCGCAATTAGTATATATATACCAGTATACAACTCCATATTTTCAACAAATTCATTTCAATTAACATTTCTTACATTCCAAAGATGTCGACTCATCAAATACAAACTTTCGAGTTCGATGTAAAGCCACAACGGAAGAATATAAACTTAACCCCCTAAACCTACCACCATGGTTCATATATATGAATATTTATGTTGCACCACAAATGGGTTTTGAAGATATGTTACTATCTAAAATGGAAAATACCAAGAAAATTCAATACTCTTTACTACAAGTTGCCATCCCCCAAACACGCATTAATCAGGTATTAAACAAATTAAGAATGATTATCATACTAATGTTATGTATACATTGCAAAAGTGATGGGAAGCTACAGATTTATTGGTTGCCGTCATAGACTCCCATAGTTTAATCACGGTGTTGATTCCAAACGATGGTTCTTTCGAACAATCATTAACAGGTGTCATTTCTGTAGAAACTAAAATAAAACTAGAAGAATCACTAAAATATCTACATCAAATGCAGAAAAGAAATAATAAAAAGTTCGATTACTATGGCCTTATGGGTGAACTAGGTTTTTATTTAATAAAAACAAAACCTCATACACCCTACACGCAAACCTTTTTCAATTGTGTGGTTCCATATAGAGGTCAGTTGTGCTCGATGAAACGAATAACACTATGTACATCAACGGTGGAACATTCAACATCAACATTCCAAGAATGAAACTAGCAGATCTGAAACAATATTTGTTAAATATTGTAGGTACAAACATTCATGCTCTTTATTATAAAATACCACACAATGGATTTTCAATAACTGTTAAGCTTAGAACAACCTATATATGCATGTTCATGATGATATATGTTCAGCGCATACAAATTAGAAATCTACATTGACCATATGGTGTCAAATTTGTTAACACAAATACCTTTTTCCCAAATGCTAGCTTGGCAGAAATGATGAACCATGTCATAACTGACTATTCAAGTGAAAATGAAAGCATTATAAGGCAGGAAACACAAAATGATTACACTTCCGACCAAATGGTTGAATGGGCGGAACAAGAACACTTTGAATACGAGGAAACCAAGGTATCATGTCCGAATATAGATCTAAGCTCTATGTTGATTCACAACAATAGATCAAAGGAAGAATCATTCGGAGGTATCATTTCAGAAGAACAAAAAAAAAGAATCACTAAGCTATCTACATCAAATGCAGAAACGGAAAAATAAAAACAAGTTCAACAACAACAATTGAAGAATCATTTGTACTAATATTTCATGTAACTCAATATGTATTAACAATTTCTTTTCAATGTACACTTTTTGTTCCTCTCTTTCTTAATTAAAACAAGTGAATGACAGTTGATAAAGACTTATCAATGAAAATGTCAATTATCACTTATAAATGTACGATATATGTCAGTGTTTTTTGACTATTTCAGTCACCCTACACACAGAATTCACATTCTATTTCCCCTATATCAACTATGCTATCATCTACAATAGAAACTTGTCTCTCATACACACACTTCTTCTCTCCACTAACATACTACATGGCTTATGGAGAAAATGAGGCACGTCAAGCAATTGTTTTAAAACTACAAAGGGAGATTCAAGCTGAGGAAACACTAGCACATCAATTGTTGTGCAACTTAACACGTGTAGTACAGAGGAAATGCATATCCGTTCATTACAAATAACAAGGTTGCAAACTATGCCTACAACAAGCCATAATACCTACGGATTACATGCTTTACTGATGACACTTGAAGCGGATATCCGTATCACAAACATCATTCTACAACAAGACAACAATGTTGGAGGACATTCTGCAAAGCCAAAACTAACGTTAACAATTACATGGCAATATAGATTTTAAAATTTTGTTGCTAAATACCACAAGGCCAACCATGTGTGATCTGTTGTTTGCTGTTGTTTTGTTTTCCAGTGGTGTTAAATAAGGTTGCCAATCAAATAGATTGTATGTGGTTTAATTTGTCTAGTATAAGTTTTTTTCAATATATATATGAGTCCAATTTCTTTTATCATAATTGCATCAAAAAAAGTACTCAATCAACATGCTTGCTATCACTGCACATTTCACGTGATTTACAACATGAGTTGACAACGGACAAATTTTTTTAAAACCGTAAAAAAACATACAAGTACAACCTCATGACAATGCTGTTTAACATATTCAATACACGCGATTTACTAAAGTATCTGTCAAGTAATTAACTATAAATAGACACATTTTTTAAGCACTCTTACTCACAAACATTTTTATCCTTCACACAACTTATTAATTTTATCTTTTCATTTTCTACCATGGCTAGTAACTAACCCAGAAAACGTTAGGTTAACTGTCCTTATGAAACTACAAGAAGCAATTGATGAAGAAGCTATTTTGGAGGAACAAATTTTAGCCTTGATGCATCGCTTTGCTGATAGGTTTACGGATCGTAGGATTGAAATTAACAATCTCATGGTTTTGCAAGATCACGCACTTGTCGACTATGGAAAGTACGCCCTAGGATGCATGACTGGGGCGGACATGAAAAAATGTGTATACTTGAAAAGCGTCAGGGATGAGTTGCTAAGGAGCATGGTGTTGTAATGCTTTTTAATGACTACCGTTAACTTTTATGCTTTCAATTACAACTTTTATAATTGCAAAAATATAGGTTTAAAATTTTTTCAATTTTTTTAAAAAATGACTAACTGACACACTTTGCACCATCGTATCTTATGCATATTAAAACTAATTTTAGTAAATTTTGATTCATTAAGTAGAGCTCATCAAAGACTACACAGATAACCAAATAAACAATTTTAAATAAAACATTTGAGTATCCAAATACGTACGCAAAAATGCCCGAGATCTTGAATTTCAATAAACAAAACATGGTAACCCTAAACCCTAAATTTATACCTCACCAGAATTGAAAAAAAAAAAATTGTAAATCGCCAAGGGGGGGCGCGATCTACTTAAAAAAAAGTGAATCGCCAAGGGTGGGGGGCGATCTACATTAGAAAAAAAAGTTTTTTTAATTTACCAAATTTAAAAAAAAAAAAATCAAAAAAGTAAATCGCTATATACAAAGCGCGATCCACATTTTTATTAATTTTTTTTAAAAAAATTTTCTTACGAGCCACTAAAAATAAGACACGTATGCAAATGTAAATCGCTATTCAGGTAGCGCGATTCAAAAGGTTATATTGAATTTTTTTTTTGTCAGGGCTATTACAAGATAACACGAAACCCAACCGGTTACTGCGAAAATTTTCGCATATATAGTTGGGACCTATTATAGCATCCAAAACATGATGTTCATAAAATGTGTGACTTTATAGTCGTTTGCGTATTTTAGACCCAAAGACGAAGATGAATCGAGTGTATTTTGAAATTGAGGAGCAACTGCTGGGGTCAAGGTTCGGACTTAGGTATAGTTAACGAGCTAAAGATGTGGATTCGGAGCTATTATGAGTGAGCACCAATGCTTTTGAAACAAAAGCTTAAAATAGGAGTGGTTTTGTCCCACATGGATAAATGAACAAACTTAAGAGCAATATGTAAGTAAAAGCACGGAAAAGATTAGCATAAATGTATGCACCTCTTTGAAGCTTCTATTATAAGCTGTCTTTAGATAGCGTAGTGTACATTTTATTTAATAGTAGGACACAACTTTAGCCTTATTGTTTTTAGATTGTCAAAAGTTATAGACTTTATAGCCAAGGAAAAGCTCACTGTGATACAAATATAATGAAACACGATTATGAAAGTCGGCCAAGCTAATTTGAGTCCTATTTCATCTTTTCAAGGTTAGCATGAATCAACTTGGTTATAATAAACTTCAAGTGGACTTATTTAGCTGAGAAAACAAAGTTTAGCGTGTCACGTTGCTTGCATGTAAATTCACTTAGATGGGTTAAAAATGCAAGTATATTGACTTGCATCACTGATCAAAGTTTAGTTGCATCACTTGAAGACTTGTTTCATTAGTATTCATGTATATGGTGTTGCGAGCTTATGAAGACGATAAGAGCTTAACGACAAAAGCAATCTCATTAATCTCACGAAGGAGTGTCACAATGAACTCACTTCGGGGGAGATTGTTAGCCTCAAAATATTGAGTCGAACAAGGAAGTTTGTTCATTTATTATATTAGGTCCCGGTCATTAATTAAATATACGTTGTAATAGGCTAGACGGGTAAACGGGCTCTTATATGTAATCTAGCCGGTCACGTGTACCGGGCGAAAGCCCAAGTAATCCTGAGCCCGGCCCATAGAAATACTAAAGGCATGCAAGCCTTTTAGTTTAGGTATAAATACACCTCACCAAGGAAGGTGAGGTGGTTGGTTCATTTGTAAACATTTCATTTTGCAAGTAATCCTCCCATTTTCTCTACTTTCTCTCTTTTGTTTCTCTCTCTAGTTTCTTCCTACTTTTCTTGTTGATTCCATGTAACAATGTATGAAGTGAAGTGATTCTTGGATTCCGACACCATGCGAAAACCATTAGGATCAAAAGTATGATCCCTCTATATCGACACACACAATACGTTCGTAGCAAACAATAATGTATGCTAGTACTAGTAGTGATTAAGCAAACGATCTCCCGATTCTTGACAATCAACAAAACCCGAAACCCTTTGTGGGTTTATTCATCGATCGATCAAAGGAGAAAGAAGAGAGGAAAATTAGGGATAATTTTCTAGCTTTGTGAATGTGTAACTAAATAATGAATTTAGGATTCATTATATAGGCACATAAAACTTGGCTTGCAAGTTAAGCTATTCCACCTCATTTTGGAATTAAGAAACCGATCGGATAAGGAAAGAGAGGAGATTTCTCACACTTCTCTTAACGGTCCTTATACTTAATCACTAATTAATATATTACATTTAATATATTAATATTATTGTTTTACGTATTAACGCGTGCGTCCCCATAGGCTCGAATAAAATTCCCGGACATATATTATTTTTACGTGGACATAATCCAACAGAATCAACACTCTATTGATTCTGAAATTGTATATCGTACCACTGAAAGTTTGAATCTGAAGATATATTCGGGCCATTGGAACTAACTTGAACCAGCACGAGATTTGTTAATAATGCCTTCAATTTGATGATGTTGGTGCAATGTTGATACTTCGTATCCACAAGGCAGGACCGACTCTTATAAGAAGGAATAAGTGACATTGTATATGAATGATTAATAGCTCTAATTTTATCCTTTATTTTGATGTCATCATCATATGATCCTGATCAGCTATATTTACAAATAATACACCCTTTCACTACTACAGAAAAGCTCATATAGAACGGTGGGAATCCTTCATAAAGATCGGTTATGAACCGCTCTAACTAAGGGTGATCTATATGAGGAGAAGATAAATAGATCGGTTGAGAACCGTTCTTTTTAACATTATAATTAGATCGGTTCATATGTAATAACCGATCTATTAACGCTATTTAAAAAAAAATTGCTTTTACAGTTTTTCATACAATACATCTATATCCTAATTTCCAGAATTTCTATTCAATCATACTTCACAACTTTGTGACTTCAATATAAAAATAACACATTTACTATACAAAATTTCATCATGCATTTATATCTTTCCAGAATTTTCATTCAATTATACTCACTACTACAAAAAAGGCCATAGAGCCATATTGAAATTAGTCATAGTTCCCGGTTTTACATAGGGGCTCAACTGCTTCATAACAATGCCGCATACCTTGTATAGTAGTGATACACCTAACGTAGCCTTTATACTTCCTCCTCCTGCCTGTATTAAGTTTGAAGTATTCATACACTACATTTCACCTTGGAAAACAAGATGGAGGACATACCAAATGAAAACCCATACGGATCTTATTATATTTTCAGTCGGTCCCGTGCGCTCTGCCAACCAAGCATGGATTCCTCTTTCCAACGAGTCGACTTGACAAGCAGCTCCAGTACTGATCATCAAATAATATCATTCAGGCATGTAACGTATAAACAGTACGCAGTAGCTTCCGACACAGGCTGTAATGTAATCAAAACCACATAAATGTCACTATTTAAAATACGATTTTTTGTAGATTCTGTCACGTGATTATCCACAAAGGTTGGCAAACCAAAATATCGTATGTGCAATTTGGGTCATTGTTTTTTGATGTGCTTGTTATCTTAAAGTTGTTAATTCATGTATATTGATTTTGATGATGCTAGATATGAAACAGTTGGTTCTTAGTTCTCTTTGTGGTTTATTTAACATTTAGAGAATAAAAAATGGAATGAAAAGTTTGTTCAAGATTTAGTTATAGTCTTAGTTGTTAGTTTAATTCTGTATTAGGAAAAAAAAGTAACCGTTTAGCTTTACTTTCTTTTTTAGTTCTGTGACATTGTGAAGACTCGTCTCTTTCGAGTTGGAACTGAAAGTTATATACACGGACCTGCAAACTTAGAATACAATGCAACAAGATCAGACAATGTTAAAATCAAAACTTAATAGAATTATCGACTATATAGTAATCCTACCAAACCAAGTTGATTAACTGCTAGTCCTGATGTTAAGGAGCAGAAGCACAGTTCTGATACTGGCGCATTTTAAATAGTCACTCCCGCGTCTTCCATCTGTCATTCGGTAAGAAATGTTAACTGAAATCCTACAAGTTGGTATACTTATTGCTTCCTGTTAGAGGTTGTCATCCGATTAGGCTTATAAGGAAACGGGATGAAGGTCGATCAAAGTGTATTCTAATGCATAAAACTGCATGTTTTAACCCATTACTCAACCTGATCATTAGGCCACCTAGACTCCTTACAAACATAAAGTAATAACTCACTGCTCCTATAATGCAAAGGATTGATAAGACTGGAGAGGTGGCATCCCAGATACGAACGGATCCATCCACGTAACCACCTATGTATATTTTCTCTATTACATAACCTTTGGGAAAGACAATTGTTGAACTATGCCTCCTGATACAAGCCAATTTCCTCCCGCCAATTTTTGTGTTGAATTAACCTTCAACTTTTGTTAATAACGCAAAAGTAAATGCATAACAAAATAAGTGTTACACGCATGTATTCGCTTACCTCCAACAGAAACTTTGAAATATTTTCGTTACCAACTAGCGAGATAAGTTTTGTTGCAATCAGAACTGGATGAAGTGTAGATATGACAGCAAGACATTCGAGAGGTGAGAGAGTAATTCTTTTGTCGTGCTTGGAAGTCAAGGAAAATAAACTATCGTGACTGAACTATTGCAGGTGTCCCGGGCTTGTGAGTACCAATAAATCAGCATCGTGATTGTTTCGTGTACTTGGTAGTAGCCTCATATCAGCGAAGGAGCCGCTAACAGCCAGCTCTGCACGACCAACGCATCTTAAAGTCTCCATTCCTGCGCTCCATTCAAGAGTCAAAATCGTTAAGACTTCCTCGGACCCTATCAGATAAGCACTCCTAAAGAGCCTAGAATAAACATATAAGCACTCCTAAATGTCTTGCAGATTACTACATTCTGAATATTGAAGTACTTATGATGTGCTTGTGCTTGTTATCTTAAAATTGTTAATTATGTATATGATTTTGACGATGCTCAGATATGAAACCGTTGGTCTTAGTCTCTTTGTGGTTTAATAGTAGAGAATAAAAATGAAATGAAAAGTTTAGTTCAAGAGTAGTTATAGTCTACTTGTTAGTTTAATTATGCATTAGGGAAAAAGTAGCCGTTTACTAGAAAGAAATAGCTTACTTTCTTTTTTAGTTCCTGTGACAATGTGAAGACTATTCTCTAAGTTAAATACATGGACCTGCAAACTCAGAATACAATGCAACTAGATCAGACTTTTCTATTCTAGCAGCTCGTTTATGATAAGATTGTACTAACTCCTTAGGCTTTTCTGTTCTGTAATGTACTCCCTTCAACCTCCTAGAACATCACAAACTAAAGTTCATTCTTAATAATTACAGAACACTTATTGCATAAACTTTGGTCCAAAAGGATTCAGCTTATGTTCATTCAGAACACTTATTGCATAAACTTTAATAATTACAGAACACTTATTGCATAAACTTTGCATAAACTAAAGTTCATTCATAATAATTACAGAACACATAGATTGCAGAAAACTTATTGCAAAGATTCAATACAATTCCTGGGTAACTACATCTGCAAAACATCAGTGACCCACATAAATGCAATTAGGGCCTAAAATCTAAAATTAAACATTAGTTTCAATTAAGCCTCAAAGTAACCCTACACAAACAAATCCGAAATCTAGCACTAAAGATTAACACATATACATACATACATACACACTATAACCCTAAGATTAAGTCTTGACATAAACAAACATACATTAACCCTTAAAAGTAACATATACATATTCATAAATTAAGTCTAAAACAAACACAGAGATATACATTAACCTAGGTTTTAATTGAATATACACGGATGAAAGGGAGATGACTCACCATTAGCAAGGAGGGATGGTATGGTGAAGGGAGGCTGAGTGTGTGTGGTTATGCTTGACTTAGGGTATTGAAAAAATTGAGGCGCTAGGGGGTGATTTGGGGGAAATGGTATACTGTTCTTTAATTTGTGTGCTTAAAATTTTGGTGAATTTTGGTCAAGCGGCAAATGAAAAGTTCTATCCCGCTAAAACAATTGGAGTGTAATATATAGAACGGTTATTTATGAGAAACCGATCTATCTAAAGCGAAACGTGAATACAGCTGTTTTGTGTGGGATTTGTGAAGTTTACATAGATCAGTTTCCTAGAAGACACCGATCTATTTAATTTTAAAATTAAATAGATCGGTTTTTAACATAATAGCCGATCTTTTTATATAATTTTCCCCTCTTCTTCGTCATATAGATCAGGTTTTAAGAAAACCACACTATATGAAGTGATTTATATAAGCTTTTGTGTATTAGTGTATGATGCTTGTAATTTAATCAAACATGGAGAAATTTGAATGGCTATATAATGACAAGTCAAAGGTAATTATGAAAGTTTCAGCAAATTAATTAGACAAAGTTACCACATGTATATCAACAATGTGACATAATTGACGAATAGCAGCACAAAAAACAAATTATTTATTGGACATTAGATAGTGTACATTATTAATAATTCTTGTACAGAATTTGTTACCTTCCACAAACATATTACTGTATTTGCTTCAAGGCATCAAGGTATGTGATTGTTATACTAATAGAACATATATGGAATATTGAAAACTGTAGGAATGTGATTTTAGTAAAGTTAGTGGTTATCCCGGGAAGACGAGGTATGCAAAAAATATATAGCTAACAAATGTAGGGCGCCAGGAACAAACTTTAACCCTCTTGAAAGGAAAACGAAATATTGTTACTCAAGAAATATAAAACTTGTTACTCAAGTATATATGAAATATCATAGTACTAATTAATCTAGACTGACTTAGTTTTAGTTAACGAGCAATAAATGTGCGATACATAGTTGTAGCTATAATGAGCGAGTAAAATTAGGATTTGAGTTTTGGTTTTGTCCCACATGGATAAAGGAACAAACATAAGAGCAATATATAACTAAAAGATGGAGGGGAGCTGGTAAGATATAATTGTTGGATTTGAATTTGTTGTAAATCTCTTCAAAGTCAACATTGGTTATCTTTTTTAGATCGTGGGATAAAACTCAAGCCTTTAATTTTACAGGTTTTTCAAATTGCTGAGAGTTATACACCATGTATATTCAAAGAAAAGCTCACTATGACACATATATAACTCTTTTTTTGGAAGATCATTGATTGTCATAAACCTCTTTATTGTTATTGGCTCGAATATGACCTGTTCACTACGTATATTGAATATTACTCCAGAATAGGAATTATGTGTTTTTCGAGCACATATAACAAAACATAACATGAAAAGTGAAATTATGAGTGATACATTAAAAAAAACAAGACTTGTATTGGGTAATTGCAAGACTAGTATCACTAATCCGAAGTTTACTTTCATACCGAACCAAAAGTGTCATACTAATGTATGCAATTTTTATACGAAAAGTGCGCAAAGCTGTAGGAATGTGATTTTAGTATTGTTAGTGCGGTGGTTTCCCCAAGAGAGTCGTCTCTGAAATTTTTTGGAGCCTATGTAAAAATTATATAATTACCAAAAATAAGGCGTAAAGCATTAGAAATAAATAAAAATTGTCCCCTTAAAGGAAAACGAAAATTTGTTACTCAAGAAATATAACATTTATCATTGCTGTGTAGAGACTTGTCATTGCCGTGTGGAGACTTCGAGTTAAAATGTAAGTATATATAAAGGCTAGTAATTTGCACACTCAAATTTTTTATTGGAACACTCACTGTACAAGCAGTTAAAACACATTGGACAAACATGTAATGCACAAAAAAGAGTGTCTTAATAAAATTAATAAAAAAAATAAGTGTGCAAATTAATTCCCATATATAAAATCTCTTTGTGCTAATCAAGACTTCAAGCCCAAATATAATACTATTTCTGGCGTCTATGTGTAACAAGAAGCTAAAATTTTAAAGGCTGTGTGGTTTGCACACGCCTAAAGCATAACTTTTTATTCACAGTTTTCGAAAGCTAAAGAAAAGAAAAAGTCACATTTTTTAGTCAAATCTACTTGTTTATTTTCTCAACAAAAAAACTGGCCTACTTAACTAAGACATCGTATTACATTATAATATATATCACAGACTTTTTTTTTCGGAGTGAACATATTCAAACAAATTGGTTTTTAATTTTTTTTATCAAACTCCTACAAAAGAATATAAATACTATTTCATATTATTTAAAAAAAAATTAGCCCACACGTATATCTTTGACCATCATACCACAAAATTCGAATATTCAAATAAAAAGCTATTAATGCATACTTAAAATTCGAATATTCAATGTTAATCTTATTATGTCCAGCTTTGTGTTTTTGGTTTGTATTAATTTCAAGGTTATAAATAGTGTGAGACGTGACGTGGCGGCATGGTCAAGTCTCACGTCTTAGCGGCTATGACGTAGCATTTATTATACTTTTTTTATAAAAAAAAATTTATAAAAAAATTTCTTTTAATAAAAAATATAAAAAAGAATCTTTTTTTAAATATATTTTATAAAAAGGAATCTTTTTTTATATTTTTTATAAAACGTATAAAAAAGAATCTTATTTTATTTTTTTTATAAAAAGTATAAAAAAGAATCTTTTTTTAAATATATTTTATAAAAAAGATTTTTTTAATATTTTTTATAAAACGGCACAAACATAATTTTAAAGGGAAATTGGGTAAACCATTTTCAATTGAGGCAATGTTAAAAAAGTTAAAAATGAAAAAAAGTAATGATTGAAATGAAAAAGTAGTAAATTATGATTGAAGAGCACGGGGAGCGATCGTGCCAAACTCAAAAAGTGGGGTCACGTCAGCAAAATGGAGTTTGGCACCAGAAATGCTATGACACCAGAATTCAGTGGCATTTGTTTGGCACCAGAATTCTGGTGCCAATTTTTTTTTTAATTTTTAAAAATTTTTTTAATTAACTATTATTTAAATAAACTTATTAAACTAAAATAAAATTCATTAAAATTAAAACATTACATTAAAAAAAGACATAAATTAAAATGAATAAATTAAAAGACATAATTTAAAAAACATAAATTTAACGGCGTCGGTCGACTAGTTTGGTGGTAGATATTCGGTTCGGATTCGTTCCTTTTGGGCGTTGATGATAGCGGCGTAGGTCGGATCCATCCCGCTTGTGTCGATTTGGAGAACTTTAATGTCCTCCGCAATCTTTTGAGATTGAATCAACCGTCTTCGGTCTTCGCTCTCTTACGAGAGCACTTGCATTTTGGCCTTGCGGTCTAAGCCGTATTGTTCCGCCATGAACTCTTGATAAGTGACCTGTTAGGACACCGTAGCTAGCGGTCAATTTAGAACTGGAACGTTGTCGTTTAGCAATTCGTTGCAACCGGGTTGGCCGAGGCAACTCGTCATCGCCAAAATGTCCAGTTCCCCATGTTCGGTTACCCCGAAGACGACTTCTTCGTTGCAAAGTCGATTCGGGGTTTTTTCCACTTGTGCCTATCTTTCAGAAAATTCCAAGCACTCCGGTGCTTAAACTCACCCCCGACGATGGTTTCATACAATTGGAGCACCCTCGCCATATGGTTCTCATCGTCTCTCACCCACTAAGGCAAGCGCTTTTCCATCATACAATTATTAAACTTTATAACCCGGCATTCATTGGGTTCCCACTTGCCGCAACTATGTTTCTTGACGCTCTTGGAAGCCTTTTTTTTGTTAGCTTCTTGATTGTACACATCTAGGATTTGTACCAAAAAGTCGCCAACTATGACTCAGCACCCGGTTTTTGGTATCCATCGGAAATTTGAATGAAACTTTCGCCAAAAAGCAACTCCTCGGCTAGGGTCCCACACTCATCGACGAATTCGCCTTCTTTGGTTTCTTTCTCAACTTCCACTCTTTTCCTTGTTTCTTTTTCTACCCAAATGACTTCCTTACGACCGCAGTTTAGGCTTTCGACGTCGGGTTGAACGGTTCCTAAAAATCCTTCTTCTTCGTTTCCGTCAACTAGGATGGTGAGATTTTTTGCTCGAAAGTAATTGGGAAGTGTTTAATGGTTTGAGATTGTTGTTGTTTATTATCATTTGCATTTGCATTTTAAATTGGTGAAACAACATTTTTTTCTTCTTGATTAAATATTGAGGTTTGGAAATTTGGATAGTAAGGCATTTATAGTGAATGAAGGTTGAGTGGAACCAGCCCGGTATTGAGGTTGGAAATTTGGATAGTAAGACATTTGGGTGAATGAAGGTTGAGTGGAACCCCCCGGATTCGAAGACGACCCCGGAATTTGGTTGGTTGGGTCGGTAAGCATACCGAAAATCCAATTCTGGTTGGGATTCATTTTTTTGAGTGAAAGATGAGAGAATTGGTATAGAAATTGCGTGTGAAGTTATAAAATATAAAGGGGGTATTTATAGGATTTTTAAAGGGGTAAAAATAAGGTTTTGGAGGTATTTTTTTCAAATATCCGCCCCCAACGGCTCCAAACGACTATTTTTCAAACAAAAAAAAATATCGATCGCGTGGGCTGTTAGCCGCGGCGCGAGAGGTCTTGGCGCGAACCACGAAGTGGTGCGCCATGGCTCAATCTCGCGCCATGGCTTGGCACGAAGCCATAACACCACCACTCCCTCCCCTCTTAAAATGAAAAAGGAAAAAATCTAATAATTGAATTAATGATTGCTAATGATTAGTGGTATGGGATGGTGTGGGGACACCATGTTGATCGTGTGGAAACCCACCAACCCAATTTTAAATGTACATCTATACTACATAGAGTTGAGATCAAACCAAAAATTTAGCATAAACCCAATGAACCAATTTTAGCCACTCATTTTTCATCAAAATATATAAAACTTACTTTTCACCTCTTTTTTAAAAATAAAATATCTTGCAAACGGTAAATCGTCAAACGAAAAAAAATACACCATCGCGACGAGTTTTTTTTATGTTTCAGTAGATATCCACTTCGATATACTTTCGAATAACTTTTTTTCGATTATTTTTCAGTCACGTATGAAAAAATCACATGTGATTTGTATCACAATCACATGTGATTTCATAAAATCACATGTGATTTAATAAAATCACATGAAAAAACGGGTTTTTATTATTTTGATGAAAAAATGGGTTTTTATTATTTTGATGAAAAAATGAATGGCTGGGATTGGTTCAACCAGGTTTGACCCGGGTCGCTTTATACCCTACGGGTATAACCGGGTTTCAAAAATATAAAACCCGGTTTAAAATCACATTCATCAAGTAACACAAAAACAAACACTCATTGAGCTAAATATTATACATACCAACTGTAGAAACACAAGCGAGACCTTAGACCGATAATTACGACTTACAAACAGACACTTAAACATAGTTTAACTCGACACAAACACTTAAATAGACACGTGTAGAAAGCTTCTAAACATACACCTTACAACGATAAAGGACACATACACAGGCTAGAAAACTTGGTTCTGAAACATAAATATGGTTTGCTTGCTTGTAGACTTGTTATGACTCCCATGCCTGAAAACTTGGTTCTCAAACCATAAAGAATCTGATAATGATAAGTATTTGCTGAATATTACAAATTATCAGAAGAAGTTGATTGGAAAACATATTTACTTGATACATACCAGGCTTGATATTTCATATTCTGTACACTGCTTAAGTCAGTACATGAATGCTCCTTTAAAATCACACTTTGATATTGCTTTAAGAGTTTTAAAGTATTTTAAACCGCACCTGGGTTAGGTGTTGAGTTTGTAAAAAGGAGTAATGACTGTTTGATTTCTGCATACTCTGATTCAGACTAGGCTAAGTGTCCAGTTACTAGGAGATCTGTTTCACTATATTGTATTTTCATCAATGGAAATTTAGTATTTTGAAAAAGTAAGAGACAAGCAACCTTGTCTAAGTCATCAGCTAAAGCTGAGTATAGGTCTATTACCTCTACTATTTATAAGATAATGTGGGTTGTTAAAATTCTGGGTGATTTTGGAATTGATAGTGTTGTTCCTACAAAATTATTTTGTGATAACAAGTTAGCAATTCAGATTACTGCCAATCCTGTTATGCATGAAAAAACAAAACATTTTGATATTGATGTTCACCTTGTTAGAGAGAAGGTTGCTAGTGGTTTAATTAAAACTGTCAAGTTGTTCCAAACCTCAGGTTGCAGATATATTCACTAAGGCTCTTGAAACTTATCAACATACTTTTTTGGTTAAAAAGTTGAGATTGTTAAACATGTTTGCTGCATAAGATTAAGGAGGGGTGTTAAAAGTCAGTATTATTTATATGGCAATCAATGAAGCTTTAGGGGTTGTTTTGAAAGTTTTATTTAACTAATATTATGTCTGAGTTTGTTTTGGAGTGTCTTATATTTTTCAGGGACTAAAAGGAAAAATATCAAGAATTGGGGCTTGGATCTAGGGTCTCATTATTATCGATTCATTCAAGTTATAATCTCACACATATATTGTTAATGGTTTCTCATTGAGTTTTAGGGTTTGAATCATCTTGATCCTCATTCTTCTTTAGTCCGTTATGTGTTTGTTAATGGTGCGAGTTTTGTAGGCTGCATTCATTAGGGGGACAACCATTGTTTCTTGTTTGTATTGTAGTGATCAACACCTGTTTAGGGACCGATCTTCTGTGTATATTGTTATAAATAAAAGTGATTCACCAATGGGTGGTTGGTTGGGTGATCTATCTAGTTTGTTTTCTATCATTTTAACAAGGTACGCCGATCCTTATTTAAGAAACATTTGGGGAAACGCTTCTGGCCCAAAAAAATCACGTTTCCTATGACACAATAACTAAAAAGCTTTAATTTTAATGAACATATCTAATTTCCAAGTCGGTAGAAGAAAAATCATCTATAAACTAATTCATAACTCACGGCTCATCAACTTCAAATCGTCCAAAACTCAAAATCGTGATTCTTCATCTCCGATTTTCAAAAGTTGGAAACTACAATTGTTCGCAATCACTCGGTACATCATAATCGATCAATATAACGAAGAGAAATCCATGATGTGGAATGTTGGTGGAGACGAATTTGGTACATTGGAGGATACATGGTTTTTAGAGTTTGCGAGTCTCTCACTTGATGAGCCAGAATTGGAGAGTGTTTTTTTTTCTCTAAAGATACCATAACTAATTCATGTTGTTTTTTACTTCAATTTATTTTGGAAAGACAATTTGATGGTTAAGAGTTTTTAACTGATGATTATGAATAATATTTATTTGGATTTTTGAATGTTGTGTAACATTTTTTTGAAGACAATTTGTCATATACTAAAATATTATAAAACACATAGACGTTTCCCCGCCGTACTCGTTTCTTGAATTTTAAGATGTTTTCGTTTCCCGGTACCCGTCCCCGTCCCCGTTTGTTTTCTCTTCTCCCTATCATTTAATAAAAAAACAAGGAAAACGTGCCGATCGATCTCCTTATATTTGAAGAAAAACATTTTATGGGGAACAACGCTTCTCACTTCTTTCTTATTTCTATCTTCTGGCCCGATAAAAAAAAAAAAAAAAGAAAAAAAAAAAAAAAAAAAAAAAAAAAAAGAAAAACAAAAAAAAAAAAAAAAAAAAAAAAAAATAATCCAAAATCCCATCGTTCTTCCCCTTCCCTATGACACAATAACTACAAAGCTAAAAAAAAAGCTTTTAATTAATTATAATGAACAAATTCTAATTTCCAAGGTCGGAATAGAAGAGATAAAAATTCAATTATAAAACAAATTGTCATAAACACCACACGGCTTCAATTCAACTTCAAATCTGGACCCCAAACCACCACTCAAAAATCGTGAATCTTCATCTATCTACATTCAAATCATGCACTTACTCTCATCTTGCCGATTTCAAAAGATTGGAAACTACAAATAGTACGCAAATTCACATCGGTACAAGCACATAACTGCGCAATGATCAATCACAACGAAGAGAAGATCCATGATGTGGAATGTTGGTGGGAGAAGACTAATTAGGTCCAATTTGGAAGGATACATTGGTATTTATTTTATATTTTTTTATTAGAGTTTCGTTGGCGAGAGACGATTCCATCTATCTCTCTCCCTTGAGTGAGAGAACTACCAGAAATTGAGAAGGTGTTTTTTTTTCTCTAAAGATAACCATAACTCATTCATGTTGTTTTTTTACTCCAAATTATTTGGAAAGGTACAATTTGATGGTTAAGAAGATTATAACTGATGAGAGTTGGAATAATTAATACATTTGATTTTTGAATGTTGTGTGTAACATTTTTTTGAAGACTAATTTGTTCATATACTAAAATATTAATAAACACTACAGGAGTTTCCCCGCCGAGTGAATACTCGTATTCTATTCTTTAGAAATTTTAAAGATGTTTTCATTTCCGGTACCACATAATCCACTCCCCGCCAGACCCCAGTTCCCAGTGTCCCTGTTTCCGTCCCGTCAACATAGTTATAATACAACCTTCTTTCACGTGCAATTTAAAAACGGCCTCCCATCACTCTGTCCTTAAAAGTTTATTGGATGTCCAGTAACAAATCTATCGACATAAAATGAAAAAATGATGTTCATTTAACATTACGTGTCATAAAAATCAAAAACCCTCTTGATCTAGTGTATATGAAAGAAAAGAACATGATGAGTTGGCAAATAGAGTTAGGCTATTATCGATAGCAAAGCAATACAAAAGCATAAACAATGCAATATAGCAATCCAAAACAAGAGTGTAGAAAAATGGTCTTAAATACTCGTTTAACACACACCCACGTATTCATCTACCCTCAAAGGATTTCTTTTCTCTCGTGCGATTTTTGAATGTTTTGATTTACCACCTAATAAGGTTTTTTCCGGCAGAGGATGCCGTCTGTCTCTTCCTCCTGAAATTTTCAATCCCAGTGCAAAAATTGTATAGAGGCTAATGAAATAAGCGTTTATAAATAAAAATTCCTTCTCCCCCTCCCCCCTTTGAAAGGAAAACGAAAATATTGTATACTCAAGAAATTAAATAAATACATTATCATTGATGTGTAGACTATTGAGTTAAACTTTAAGGTGCATTAGAAAATATTATAGTTGATAATCAAGACACTCTAAAAGCCCAAAAAATAATACGTACTACATTTGGGGTCTATGTAAAAGGAGAGGGGCTAAATTTTTTTAAAATGTAAAAGGATAACAGATAGGATAGAATGAAAAATATATTCTATTTTTATTTTAAGTGTATAAAAAAATCAATATACCAAATTAACTTTAAAATATTTAATAACAGAAAAGAACATGCATAGTTGTCCAAAATAGTTAGAAACAGTCACTCATAGCAATCCGAAAAACATGTTTACAAAAAATATATAAATTAATACAAAAAATGTGGCGACTGAGTAGTTGTCTGCGTATCTTTAGTAGTCCTATGAATCAGAGTGTATTTTTTGACATATTGAGAAAAAGACAAAAGTGATGGGTTGAAGGTTGAGACTTTGATAGAAATACAAGAACCGGAGCAAAACATATGTGATAACAAAGCTTAAAATAAGACATTTTTTAGGGTTTTGATTTATATCTATATATCCCCCAGCCAAAATAACTCGTTGCGACAAGACAATGCATACAACTTACTAGCTCCATCTCAATGACTAAAGCAACCAAGGTAGCAAAACGATAAACCCGCAATATACACCGCATAAAAAACTTTGATTTAAACAAAAAGCTACCACAAACGTAAAACAAAACAACTACAAAAAAAACCGTAAACGCGAACGCCGACCGGGCGGCCCTCCCAAAAAACAAAACGCAACGCGCCCGATAGGGACTGGCGCCCACGACAACGCGTTCGGGCTCGTCGTTTAAAATGATGGCGCGGACCAAGTGCGGTGTATGGGGGCTTTGTTTTTTTTTTTTTTCATCTATTTATTTATTTTTATGTAAAAAAAAAAAATATATGTTAATCCCATTATAAAAAATACAAAAAAACCACCTTAAAATACGGCTAGAATTTTAAATTTACACTCTATTTTTTTCTTTAGTCCCCCCAATTTTGAAATGTTTCATTTTAGCCCCATAACCCACGGCAAGTATTTATAAAAATAATAATCTAACATTTTTTATTTTTTGTTTTTATTCTTTAGTTAACAAATACAAATCAATTTATATAAATAATTAACAAAACCTCTAATTATACAAACACAAACCACCCTAAAAAACGAAAACGCGGCTGATTATTTTTTAAACAACTTTTCATATTTAAAAAAAATAAACATTAACCAAACTTTAAAAAAAATTAAAAAATTAAAAAATAAAATATAAAAATTTAAAAAACCATTAAATTAACCCCGCCCTCTAAACTATCAACTCACTATATATACAGACACATTACCAAATACAAAATCACATGTACAAATTCATACACACCCACACATCAAATACAAACATACAAAAAACATACATCCGTTTTTAGAGCAAAATAAACAAAATGACTGAATTTCTCCTTTTGCTCTCCAACAACGGAGTTTCCATGAAAACACCCTCACCGTGTCAAATGAACCGCCGGAACACTACAGTTTCAAAACAATACCAACAAATAACACAACAAACAAAAACAAAAAAACAAAAACAACAAGCTTTTTTTTTTTTCATCTTTTTTTTTTTTTCCGATGGCAACAGATCACAAAAATCATAAACCGTATTTTAGAAATCTAACAAATACAAACAACAAAACTCAAACCATCATTCCCTCAAAATGCTTCCCAACAACTCCCACCTCACCAAAACCTCAACTAAAAAGATCGATTTCTCGGACAAGACAAAAAAAAAAAACAGAAAAAAAGAACGCCAAAAAAAAAAAAAGTGCGGAAGTAGTCAAGTTTTTCACAGAAAAAACAAAATCAAAAATGTCCCCGAGAGGGGAAAAAATGGTGAAGAAAGACGAGCCCCCAACACCCGCGTCTCGCCGAGTCCCCCCGACCTACCCCTCCAGCCACGACGGGCCGTTGTCTATCCGGACATCAGCAGAATAGCCGATGCCCAAGTTAAACGAGAACCGTTATCCGTGAAGATAATCAAATGTCGGCAAGGACCCAAAAGCAAGACATCACCTTTTGAGGTATCCTCTGGGTTTTGAACGAGTTACACCAATATCGAAAAAAATTTCAAAACCGTTAAGCTCGAAGGAAACTGATAGAACTCGTAAATAGGCATCACGATGAAATGCCAATTGAGCGCGGTCCAAAAAGTACCATCACAACGCCACCACGGCCTGCACACGAACAAACGGGGGACACCCAATAACGTATTTGAGGTGAAAGAGTTGTCAAAACACATGTGGAAATAATGTGCGAAACGACAACGAACCGGGCTCAAATAGTATTTAATACCGTGACTAGCAAGAAAGAGGGTCCGTTTTCCCCCCTCAAGAAAGATGCTGTGTCGTTTTTGAGAATTCACTTTCACACCGAAATGGGACGACGCTAAACACAGCTGGAGAAACACAGTTGAACTTAAAACCTGTTAGATGCGAAAAAATCCGAAGACGATCCCCCAGGCAGGGCGGGCTAGCAGGAGGAATCTATTACCTAATTCGGGTCCACTATGCACGAATCCCACAGTCCCACCCCCCCCCCCCCCCCCCCCCCCCTCCCCCCCCCCCCCCCCCAAGCGACCGCAATAGACGTCCGCCCCGGCAAAAACAAACGGTGCACCCGCCAAGAAAAGCAAATCTCGATTCGAGACGACGCACATAGGAATAAAAAACGAACGACGAAACGCGGCGAGCAACCGGTGGAAGTAGCACGTCGCGCGGCGAGGCCGGCTCGCCGACCCCCCCCCCCCCCCCAATTTTGAAAAGTTTCATTTTACCCCCCAACGGCTAGTTTTTTTTTTTTTAAATAAATAAAAAATTTTAATTTTTTTCAATTTATCCCCTAAAACGGCTGAATTTTAAATATATATTTTTTTTCATTTTACCCTCCTCACTCAACTCACTATATATACAACACATTACCAAATACAAATTCACATACAAATTCACCACTCTTCAAACCGGAAGCCGCCGAAAGGGCTTTCGAAGCTCAAGCGGAAAAAGACCGCACACTAATGCGGTTGGAGGAGTTGAGGTTTCTAGTTACTAGCACCAAGAATTTGGACGACGACGACGCCTATTGGATCAAGAAGCAAAAACAATTAATCAAAAACAAAATGAGAAATGATTTGGGCGACGAGGACGACGAAGACGAGGACGAGTAGTTTTTTTTCGTAATGTTTTTTTTTTCGTAATGTTTTTTTTTATTTCGTAATGTTTTTTTTAATTTCGTAATGTGTTTTTTTTAATTTCGTAATATGTTTTTTTTAATTTCGTAATGTGTTTTTTTTATGTAATTTGTATGTTTAATTATGAATGAAATGGTTAGTTTGTTAAAATAATGAAATAATTGTTTAGGAGGTTTTATGAAAATAAAGAGGTGAGTGGTGTTATTTGGTGTTATGATTAGGGGAGTGGTGTTGGTGTTGGTGTTATGCTGATGTGGTGCTGACGTGGCAATCAAAAAATGATGTTATGGTGTTACTACACCTGGTGGAAAATAAAGTCCATCGCTTTTTGTTGATGGGATTGGAAAAGACATTTTTGATTTTTAAAATAATATTATAACTTATAATTAAACTTTAGAAACAGTTCACATGAACAGTAAAGAGTATTAAAAAATTATAAATTTCATGAATCACGATAAAACAAAATATTAAAAAAAAAAATTTAAACTCACACAAAAGAACCACCCTCAAGTTTGCAAAAACATACAAAAAAGACTTTTTCAAAACGTTGAGTTATTTAACATTTTTTATATAACAAATTTTATTTATCAAATATAGAACGTATATCTATCGATTCATTAATAAAAAAAAGTCACTGAAAAGATCGTCGAATTGCAAACAAAAGGAGCCTAATATTACAACGCTTCTGACATGCTCACGATTTTAAAAAAAAAGTTGAAGTTTATTATATATATTTAAAATATTTACAAAACGTACCCTCACGTTTGCGCACCCTCAAGTTTGCTAAAAGGTATAAAACCGACCTTCAACTTTTACCTATTTACGACGACTTTGTAATATAACAAACTTTATTTATCAAATCAAGACACTGCATATTTATCGATTTAGTTGGAAAAAAAAGTCCCTGAAAAAGATCGTCGTCGAATTGCGATGGAAAAACGAGCCAAATATTCAATGCTCTAACAATGCGAACGATATAAACAAATGTAAGTTTAATATATATTTAAAAACATATTATACTGAAATAGAGCTTTTTGAGGTTATTCGGTTCCATTACAAAGGTGAGTCTTTATTAACAACTTAAAACACCGACAAATAGAAATATTAGCGTTATGCAATTACCCGTTTGTTGCAAAAATAGCTAAGCGCAGCCGTAGCGTTACGAAACCTCGTTCAAGTTACAAGTGGAAATTTAATATAAGGGCCCGTTTGGTTGGGATGCTTTGATTAGGTTTTGACTTTTAAAAATGAAACCGTGTTTGGTTTTTCATAACTCCACTTCATGATTTGGTATTTATACTAAGAAAAAGCCATTGTGCGAAATTCATGACATATAGCCTGGTTTTATGAAAATGTGTGTCCAGTTTTGTCCTTTTCTTTTCATTTGTTCATTCTTTATATTATAAAATAATAAAATTAAATTTTAAATTAATTTTATTAATTTAAAAAATATTTTTTATCAATTAATTATATTATTTTCTCTCTCTTACATTAAATCTTAATCCAAATTTAAATTCTAAACCCACCTTATATCAAACGGGCCCAAAATAATTAAGCAAAAAGACTAAAGAGAAGTCCTAAACCACGAATCGGTTCAGACAGATTATAAACCCAACTCGGCCAATAAATGGTCTGTAAAAATTCCTATACAACAAAAGGACTAGCCCTAAAAAAAAGACACCAGATATGAATGCAATCCGACTGAATGCAGTTTTGTTACACAGCATAGTTTTCTTAAAGATTCAAATAAAAAGCATCTCACTTTAATTTGTTGATAAAAATCTCAACAAGAATAAACGTTTTTTTTTTCATATTATTTGTTTGTGAAAAATCTAAATCTCAACAAGATAAAAACTTTTTTTTTTTTTCATTTTTTTGTAAGCCTTGTCTGAGAGGCATAGACTTTGTTTATAGCAAAAGTGTTGCCAATTTAATAGCTTTTCTTTGTATAACGTAAAACTTATAACTTAACTAAAAGTACATGTCACTCCATCAATTAAGCTATAATACACCCTTGGCCCACACATAACACAAAGCATAAATAGTAATAGTAAAAAACAACAGCGAAAGAAATGCCTATGGCTTAGTCTGATGTTGACAGGCTGACACAAAAGAGATAAAGGCATTATAAGTCCTAGGGGTGTCAACTGCCAGCAGTAGAGTTCGGCCATGAAATTAAAAAAAAGGGCACAACCATGAACAAACCAATGGTGCTCTAACAAAGAACGATAGATTGAGCAAAAAAAAAGAGGACCATGACAAAGACGCGGGGATGATCCACTCAAAAAACTCTGCAAAAAACATAACTGCAAACGCCTATCAACTTCAATTTTTGCGACAAAAAAAAAACAGACGTTTTTTCTCTTCTCCTGTATGGTGAGCAGATTCCACAATCCAAGGCTAGTCATCCTTAGTTGACACTGAAAATAAAACCCCCCTAGATATCACAAATTAACACCATCTCGAGAGACCCGAGACTGTGTTTCTCGAGTTGGGTTTTTTTTTAAAAAGGAAAAATAAAGTAAGAAAGAAAACAAAAAATAAATCATGTATTTTTTTTTTTTTTATTTTTAATTTTTTTTTAAAAAAGGAGAGTGAAATTTTGTGGTGGCAATATTATTGGAACGGAAACATTGTTTTTAATAAAATTCTATAAAATTTGAGGAAGGAACGAAATCATTATTTTTCATTATTTCCTTGTTTAATGACAAATAATGGCGCCTAATACACTAACTACGCATCAACACCCAACCTCCCAACCCACCTCACCCACCCGACACCCACTCCAAAACCAAAAGACCAAAAAAAATAAAAAACTCACCCATCCTGTTTTAACCCCCATCCCCAAACCACCCACCCCCAACCCACACCCCACCCCCCAAAAAAAACAATATAAACAAAAACCCAAAAACAACAACAAACCCCAACCCCATACCGGCCTCTTCTCCCCCCTCCGCACCCTTTTCCCCCACCCCCCCCACCCCCCCCCACAGCCCCACACCCCCACCACTCCCACCTCATACACCACACCATCAACGAACCCACAACCACCATACCACACCTTCTCACCACCAACCACCCCCCCCCCCATCCCCCCTCCACACCACCCCACTACCCACCCCACTACACCACGGGTATACGTGCACGCCCATCCTCCTTCTACACAACTATTATAACCATTCCTAATATAAAAACTATCCTCTCCCAACCACCCCACCCCCATCACCAACCACCACCGACCGCACCCCCACACCACCCAACACCCCGCCACCACCACACCCCACCTCCACCACCCAACACCCCCCCACATACCACACCACACCCACAGTCCACACCTCACCCCACACTTCCCCTCCCTCACCCCATAAAAAAATCCCACCCCCCCACACCCACTTCCACACCAACCACCATCCACCACCCCACACCCCACTTAACCAACACACTCCAAAAACCAACCCTCCACCCCTAACCCAGCACAACACCACCAAAGCCCACAACCACAAACACCACCACCCACTCCCACCACCATACACCCACCCCCCACCCACCCACCACAAACACCACACCTGAACACAACCCACACCCCAACACCATCCTCTTCCACCTTGCACCACACCACCCTCACCACCACACCCTATCACCCTCCCCCACTCACCATCCCCACAGCACCTCCCACAAATCTCCCTACCACCACCCCATCACCACCCAAACCCTCCACCCACAAAAAAAACATAAAGGAACAATAAAATACCCCAAAAAATCCCCAAATCCAATAACTAAACAGAACCCAACCCACCCCACCACCACACCACCCCCCAACCAACCACCAACCACACCACCCGACTACCCTAACACCCCACAAACCCCAACCCACCACCCACTCTCCAAAACCCATGAGCGCATCTGACCCACCACACACCTACACCAACCACAACCAACCACCGCCCACAGCACCCACCCACCCCCCACCACCCTCCCAATTCTCTCCCAAAAATACCACCCAAAAACAAAATTTACAAATAAAATAAAAACTCCACCATCCCCACCCACAACCCCAACGACCCACCTAACCCACCACCCCACCTACACCAACTTCACATCTCCACCCCACAACCTTTAACGCCCCCTCCCTCCACCACCCCAACCCCAATAACTCACCCCACACCTACATCACCAACCTACACGTCCACTACCTCCCTCACCATCACCTCCTCCACCACCACCAATACAAACCCCCACACCACACCAACCCTGAATAAACGAAAAAAACCAAACACCCAACCACCCCTACATCACCTTTCTTTACCAACAAAGTGTGGGCATAGACCAACCAACTAATATTTTTTTTTATATTATATTTAATATTTTTTATATAATGATACTAGAACTTTACTATTTTTTTTTTTTTATCTTCTTACCTACAACTTAATTCTACAATTCTTTCTTTTCTCCCTTTTCTGCTAATAAAAATCCTATTCTTTTAAAAATATACACCTACGATCTGCTTACACAATATTCCGCCCCTTAATTATATCAAAACCAACAAACTAATCTTGAATTAATATTTAAATTTTTATTTTTTTATTTTCTATATATTAAATATAAAAAAAAAATAATAAATTATAAATACTCAACACAACGCTACACCACCCCTGCCCTCCCCCGCCCCCCCCCCTTGCGCCCACACCAAACCCCCCTCCTGACCCGCACACCCGGCCAAATTAACCCGACCTTAACACCAATACCCCCCATATCCCACTCCCCCCCCAACCCCCCCCCCGACTTAACCCACCCCCACCCCCCCACCGAGCAGCGCACCCACGACTCCCCCCCCCCGCCCCCCCCACCCACCTTAAATCCACCCACGACCCCCTGCCCAGCCCAGCCCCCGCCCTCCCACAGTAAGAAAACCCACACCACAGCCCCCTGGCTCCCCCTCCTCCCCCCCGCCAAACCCCCCCACAACACCCACCCCCCCTCCCACCCCGCCACCCATCCCCCTCCCCCCCCCCCCCCCACCCACGCCCCCCACCCCCCCAACACCCCCCTCCCCCCACACGCCCCCCCCCTCAGACACCCCCCCCCCACAACCAACCCTCACCCCCCCCCCCCCACACACCCACAAAACCCCCCCCTCTCTCCCCCCCTCCCCACCCCCTTTCCATCCCCCATCCCCCACAACCCCCAACCCCCCCACCCCCCCACCCACCACACCCCACCCCCCCCAACCCCCTCCCCCCCCAACCCCAACCCCCTCCCCCCACCACCACCCCCCGCCCTCCCCCCCCACCCCCCCCCACACCCCCCCCCCCCAAACCACCCTCCACGCTCGTCCGCTGCCTCGGTCCGCCCTGCCCCCCACCCAGACACCCACCCCCCCCCCCCCTCCGTCTGCCCCCCCAACCCCTATGGATTCGCCACCGCTCCCTCCTCGTCACCCCCTTTTCCCCCGCCATCCCAACCCACCCCCAAGCCCCCAGCAACCCCACCCCCCCACCACCCACCCCCCCCCCACCTCCCCTCCCCCACCCAAATCCAACCCCCCCCTCTCCCACACCACACCCCACCCCGTCCCACCCCCCCCCCCCCTTCCCAATACGACAAAACCCCCCTCACAGCACTACACAACCAACCTAAGACCCCCCCCTCTCCCAACCCTCCCCAACAACTCTCCCCAGTCATACTTACCCAATCCCACGCCTCCAGACCCCCCCGCCAGCTCGGCGCCCTCACACCTCCCCCCCCACCCGTCACCCCCACCCCCCCCCCACCCCGTCCGCTCCCGTAAACCACAACCTCTAACACACACACACCAAATACCATCCCACATCCCAGTCCTACCCCCACACAACACCAATCTACCCCAACACAACCCTCCCCCCTACAACCACTTACCTACCAAACCCCCCGTAAAAAACAACACCACTCAACACTCAACCCCCACAACACCACACCACAACCCACCACACAACCACTCCCACCAATCACACCAACCCACAATACGCACCAACACCACAAACCCTACAACAACAAACAACCAACACACAAAACCCAACACACACCAAACCAAACAACCAATACAACACCAAAATCACGCACCCACCACCCCAACAACACCAATGACCAACCCCAAACCAAATTAGACCCCCCCCCAGACCCCCCCTCCCGAAACCAAACAAGAACACAACAAAAACCAAACCACACCACAACAAAACAAGCAAACAACACACCTAGACCTCCAACCCCCACCCAACTCACAAACAAATCCCCCAACACCCCCCCCCCACCATAAGAACTGCCAACACCCCCCCACCCAACCAACAAACCAACACAAACCCCCACCCCCCCTCCAAAACCCCCCCATCCCCCCCAAACCCCCCCCCTGCCAACACCCCCCGCCTTAATCTGCAACCGCTAGCCCCCCCCCCCCCCTACCCCACCCACCACCCCCCCCGCCCCCGCACCACACCCCCCCCCCCCCCCCCCCAAGCGACAAACCACCCAACCCCCCACTACCACCCCCGCCCTGCCACCCCGCACGTACCCCCCCCAACGTCCCACACAACACCCACCCCCACCCTGTATTACCATAAACACCCCATCTCCACCCACCCTCTCATGATTCACGAACAAAAAAATATTATTTACCAACAAAAAAATCCCACACCCCAATCACTCCGACTACCCCCCACCACACCTCTCAAACAGAAACCCCCCCCCACCTACCAACCCACCTATCATATCGTCAATCCCCTCTCCCCCCTACCCCTCCCCCATATCCACATCCGTACCCACAAAATAAAAACGATCCCTGAAAACCTGAAATAAAACCCCCCACAAACGCTACGTTTTAAATATACTGTACGAAGATCATATTAGATAGTATCCATACCACTTACTTATACGAATTTTTTCCCCTCACCCTATCGTATTCTATACAACCGAACCACATCCGCTTAACACCACGGTAGAATTTTCGAGAACGCTTATCCACAACCCACTAAACCACATAAATAGTCCGCCTAACCCCTACCCCCACACCCACTAAACCAAACCCCCCAAATTATATAGTTTTTAGATCAATTAGTATACTCTTATAGAAAACCACTAATTCCCCCTCCAATCTCCCCCACTAACACACACCACCACCCCCAGCCTCTCCCCCCCCCCCCCCCCCCCCCCTCCCCCCCAGCCCCACCCCCCCCCCAGAACCCCACCACCCACCCCCCCCCACCCCCCCCCCCCCCCCCCCCCCCCCCCCCCCCTCACCCCAACCCCCTTTACTAAACCCCACCGCCCCCCCCCCAAAACACCACAAAGAACTTAAACCACCCCCTCCCCCCCGGATGGAATATAAACCCGAAAGTATACACCCAAACCTCTCCCCCTCCCCCCCCACCCCCCCTCCCCCCTACCCCCCACCCCATACCCCACCCAACCCCTCCCTCACACCCTTCAATACCCCCCACCCCCTCCCACCCCCCCCACCCCCGGGATGCCGCCCGGCCCCTAACCCCCCCACCCCCCCATGTCCCGCCAGACCCAGTCCCACCCCCCCCCCTGGCTCACCCCCCACACCACACTCTGCCCACATGTTCGTTCCCCCATCCCCCATTCCCCACACACCCCCCCCCCCCACCCCCCCCCACGACAACCCATCGCACTAATCCACCCATTAAGGGCATGCTCAACCTATAATAACTGGATGGTATCCACTCCCTAGGTTGGTTGGAAAAATAGGAAGGAGTTCCCACTACACACCACTAACAAAATGTTCCACAAACCTCTTATTGTTCCTCCATTGTTTCCTCCACCACTAATATTCCCCACTAAAATAAAAAACCACCTGAAGTTCCAACTAAATTTTTCCTCCCTGGTAGTGGTTCCACCTTTCCAGCCAACTAAACCACAAAACCCCACCCCCCACCGGGTTTTTAGTTCCCAAATTTTTTCCCTTTTTCCCACCACTAATACCCCCCACCACTAATTCATATTCGCACACCTTCCACTAAACTAACCAAACACTGATGATATGGTCCCATCCTTAATTCTTATCGTTGTCCCAAATCCCCAAACTCATCTAAAACCACAGCGATGGGGGAAAACAAAGTGCCTGATCCCTTGTCGACCGCAATGCCCCCCCTGTTGATCCCAACCACAAATGTCCCCCAATCCCCCACTCCAAATGTCCCATCTTAACTCGTGTCCCATCCCAACCATCCCACATCCAACCATCTCCAACTAAAACCACAAGAGATGAATAAATGTCCAGAAATATTTGATATAAAGCATGCCAAAAAAAAACCCCTAGTTTGTTAGTTCCACCAACCATTTCCTTAGTTCCCCACTAAGAACACAACAATGGTTTCCCCCACTAACCACCATGCTAGTCCCCAGTAAAAAACTCCACAACCCAACAAACCCACCAACATGTTAGACGAACAATGTCCCATTAAACGGCAGGGAGCCCAAGACCAGCACTGTCCCCACAAAACACAGAGTACATAATTGCAAAAATTAATTGTCCCCCAAACCCGCCCATCTTACTTTAAAAATATCTCAATTGGCTATTTTATGCATTATCGAGAAACAAACGTCCTCTACTCGATCCATTATTGCTTTCTATATTTTTGCATGCTTCTCTACTTTTTGCTTTGCTTGTTGCTCTTGGCACATTCAGAGCCTCGATACAAATCATTCGCATAATCCATACATAGACCTAACCTGAATTTCTGAAGAGTTTCATATGTGATTCCAAACTTTTTTTCCAAAAAACAGCCCGACAATTACGATTTCTCCAAATAAAGTATCTCGTTGTCCAAACAACCGCATGCCATGAAGCTATAATTTTTGATGACATCCCCCTGAAGCCATTATGGTTAAGAAAATCATATGATGTAAACGCATTCACATTGCCTAGATGCCACCACACAATACCAACGACCAAACCTACATCACTTCACTAAAAAGAACAATCTCATGGTCTATAGATTAACAAGCATTATCGCACATAAGGCACAACACTGAATGTAAATCAATACCCTTTCTATCCAATTCAACCGTCACAGGTTACTTGCCTCACCTCATCCTCCAAGCAAATATGTTGACCTTTTTTGGAATGAGTTTGTTCCTGTTTCAAAGTTTGCAACACCAACATTCAAGCACTTTGTTGCCACCACAGATGATAACCTCTTGACTAAAAACAAGCCATCTTTGTCTAGCTCCCAATTCCATATGTCCATGCCATTTAAAGTTAGTTTAACATGACTCGAAAATTCTTCTAAACCAACCAATTCGTTGACCACCCTCCCCCTCGATTCCCTAACCCAATCCTACGCCCATTTCTACCCTTCTTCTCCCCTAAACCCGCTGCCCCGCCACCTTAACCATCTTACATCTATTCAAATGGTGTAATCTAGGAAAGGGGTCTCACAATCTCACCCCACGAACCCATCTATCATCCCAAAATGACACACGCGACCCATCCCCAACTTTTCTAGTAAAGGAAGATGAAAAGCAAACACCCAACCTATCAATATCCCGACCAACCCTCACAATATTCCCCCAAACCTCACTTCTAACACCGCCCAACCCTACAACGTCACCCATAGGCCCGTCTGCCCATAGAAATAAATGCTCTTTTGACAACTTTGAAACGACTTAGCCTACAATGATCGATCCTAAGCCCCCCCGCTCTAGCCCTTTCTTGATTAAACCAAAGTTTTTAGCTTTAAGAGACCCAATATTAAACTCACTCGACCCGTATGGTGCAATAACAGAATCCCATTTAACCCACCTTAATTTTTTGTATCACCCACCCCTCCTTAAAAATATCACGCCTGACTCTCTTAAGTGTATGAATCACGCCTATTGTGGCAAACTACCCAAAACCGATTTGACGAAAGTCAATCGTCCATCGAATGACATCGCTTTAGCTTTCCAGTCCGTTAGATGTTTTTGAATTTTTCAACAATCGGTCTCCATGAACTTTTCCTTCTCATACAGACCCCAATTGGTAATCCTAAATATGTTAATGGAAGTTCACGCACACTACATTCCATACATCTCACCATATCCTCAACTTTACTTCTCGACACTCCTACCTGTACAACCTTTAATCCAGACACTTTCTCAAAACCTTTCATAATACACATCAAGTTATTTGCATTTCGCTTACTCCATTCGTCAAAGAAAATGGTGTCGTCCGCATATTGTAAATGTGACACTAGAATCTTTTCTCGCCCAACATCTACACCATCAAAAATGCCTTTATCAACTGCCTCATTAACTAAAACATTCAACCCTTCTGCTGCCAAAATAAATAAGAAAGGTGAAAATGGATCGCCTTGTCTCACTCCTCTACCCATATAAAATTATTTTTTCGGTGACCCATTTACCAACACCGATATTGGTGTCGATTTCATACAAATATCGAACCACCTATACCACTTATTACCAAATCTCATACATTTCATTACCTCCATCAAGTATTCTCAATAAAGACTATCACATGCCTTCTCAAAATCAACATTATACACTTATTTTTAATTTGCTTCAAAAAATTTAGGGTCTCATTCGCAATCAGCACCCCGTCTAAAAAATATACCTTCATTATATATATATATATATATATATATATATATATTCTGAACATCCTCCACAAACTTTCCAACCACAACCTTTAGTCTTTCAGCTAGCAATTTTGTGAGTATTTTGTATTAGCACCTGATGAGGCTAATAGGCCTAAAATCACCTAATCCGATAGGGTCGGTCACCTTTGGTATAAGAGTGATGAAAGGCAACAATGTCGGTGTGAAGAGTATGGGAGAAATAGTATAGAGGCTCTATACGATAACTGCATGGATCTTAACACCAGCCCTACATGCAGTCCTCGTAAATAACTTGTTCCCTATTTTTCCTACCCTTCACACACTGATATCACTGTGTACAGTTGATGATAATCGAGCATCATAATACAAAAAAACATATAATTTCTTTTATGGTCTGACTCAGATTTCGCAAGGTGTACAACTGTCATTAAATTAAGAAAGAGCGATCCAATGAATCATCAAAGCCCGGGATATGATATATAAAAACATTTTTAAACACACCTGAAGTAAACGGTTTGATCAAGCTATGTAGAGCATTCATTCGGCATGACTGCAAGCACAAATTGAGCATGGCTGGCTCGCCAAGATACCTGTGCGGGTATTTGGAGATGTTGAAACTGTGTGAAGGACTGAGTGTTGTTCCAAAGAAACATGGTTCTAGGAGATCCACGTTGTTTCTTACATCAACGACAAAGGTACTAGTAAAGTAGCCATCGTAAAAAGACAATGTTAGTTACACATCTACATACCTCACAGAGTTCCTAGTTTCAAGAAACCATTGCAGACATGGATAGTAAAAAGCAATATGACCTATACAGATATTCAACAAAGTTGTTGCACTAAGAGCTACTAATGTGGGAGTAGCATAAAGCATGTGCCATTTCCCATCGTCCAATAAAGACTCAGATGATATGTATGCCAAAAAAAAACATGATGACATCAAATAACGTTACTTTTATAGCATCATTTATCCTATGTAAATAACCCATTTTGTATAATTATTTCAAAGAATTGTTACCTAATCGTTTGTATTTGAGAATTGCAGTAATTATAGAGTACTTGGTGAAGATTAGCAAAAAGGCATGCATTCTAGAGCTTAAACGAAGATATTTGAATATTACTGTTCTGACATCCAATACGCCGTATCCATCAAGAAAGATATAGCGTATCTGTGTCTGTACTTCACTAAAGACCACAAAGAATTAAGGATCAATACGCCGTATCTAGAGGAGTCTATACGCCGTATTCAAGTTATGGAAATAAAATATTCTGGAAGATATCGAACGTGGTTCCTACTCCAAGAAACCCCCGATACGCCGTATTGACCTCAATCAATACGCTGTATCGACCAAATTCCAGACCTTATAAATAGAAAACCTAAAAACGGGTTTTTAGTGTGCTAAATCATATTTTTGATACCTAAACCATAAAAGTTGATTTTCAGAAGAGAAGAATAGCAGAAGAGGTCTTGCAAAGTAATTAATTCCATAGGAAACAACTTGTAATCTCATATACTTTAGTAATCATTCAGTCTTTGGTATCATTCGTTAACTCGGTTAGTTTACCTCGGCTAAATTGTTACTTTTGTATTGATTATGACGTTTGAAGGCTAATACCTGAAGGTATTAGCCATTATTACGAAGATCTAAATGTTTGGTTTGTTTATCTCGATTGCTTAATTTATCGTTAAATGCTTGTTTATGTTATCAGTTTATACTTGTTTACATGCTTTTATATGCGACCTATCATTCAGCTGGATCTAATGATACGTACCAAGTAATCTAGATGCTGGGATGGCTCTCCATATAGTGATTTATACATCTAGACCAATAGGATCATGAATAATAACATATATTTGCCCTTAGATTGTGAGTTTAGTTAGACCGGCAGGTGACCCTTAGGATCAACGAGTACGTTCTCAATTAATTGTTAAAGACTTGGTTAGTGGACAACTAGTGTATGAATTGCCTTTAAGCAGTATGTGGGTAAAGTCTCTATGAGCTAGGTTTTAACAAGATCACCATTACTTTAATCCCTAAGATAGATTATAATCAGCAAATAATGATGCTTTATGCGGATATGTTTAATTGTGACAGAATTCTTTGTATCTAGGTCTTAGGAAGAAGTACCGCCTAAGTCTTAAGAATGATATGCTGCCTTGAGATAAATAATCATTGTACTAAATAAACAAACCAACGTTCTAATTGAATTAATAATGGTTAATACCGTTCTCTTATATTTGGCTAGACCACTCGTTTATCTTCTATAAATTTGCTTGCGTGTGTTTTAGTGTCTTAATTTGATTTTAGTCACCACAAAACCCATGCCAGTCTCTCAGGCAGAAAACCCCCTTATCCGTTAGATTTAGGATTAACATAGGTTTAGCATAGGTTAAACATAGAATAGAATTAAGTTAGTTTGGATAACCAACATATTAATAAATTGAAAGATTATTTCTCGCTGTTAGTGATCGACACCCTACTTACCATGAAACTCCCATCGATCGGGTACACTGCTCGTTAAAGTGTTGTTTTTTGTAAAGTCGAAAAAATATAAATTTAAAAACTGAAACATAAATTACAACCACACAACGACACATCAAGTTTTTGGCGCCGTTGCCGGGGAGTAAAAATTTAATCTTGATTTTTATTTGATATTTTGGTTTTTAACATTAGATTAATATAACCCTTAGGATTAGTGTAATTAATATTAGTGTATAATTCTGTATATTTGCTTGTATATTTCTTTGTTTAATTGTTCATTAGTTTAATTGTTTGTTGGTTAAATTGTTTCTAATACACTGTTCTGGTCGATAACCTGATACGGCGTATCCACTTCCATTGGATACGGCGTATCCAACTTTCTTATCCAATACAACGTATTCGTTCAAAAGATTAATACGGCGTATTTAGATCCAATGAATACGGCGTATTGAGCATCTAATACAGTAACAGAACCAGTTTTTCGCATTTAATTTTTGTATATCTGTATTTTCTTTCTCCCGAACCTATCCTACTGATTGTTTATCCCTTGTTTTAGGTAGTGCATGACAAGGAGTTCAACAAAGGAACTATTTACACCCTTCAAGAAACCAAAACAAGAATTTCGATCATCTAGAAAGCTTCTCAAGACACTAAGTATTGACAAATCAAGATCACCTGAATTCAATCCATTTTCTGATTTAGAAGAATATTTCGAGGAAGAAGTTGCGAAAACAATGGCGGAAACCATGGAACAGTACATGAGAAAAACTCGAGCTGACTATGGATCAGGAATTGCTAGGCCTAAAATCAATAACAAATATAGCTTTGAATTAAAAGGCCAATTTCTTAAGGAACTATGTGACAACACCTTCAGCGGTTCAGATCGTAAAGATGCGAACGAACACATTGAGAAAGTCCTTGAGATTGTTGATACAAAACGTTGTGTACTGTAATGATCTGCTCCCTTTCAAACATAATTTTATCCTAATGAATCTAGAGTTCGATAAAGATATGATGAATAATGAAATCGGTATAATATAGTCGTTAGAGGGTGATGTTATAAACATTGATGTACAAGGGTCAAATAAGCTTCTAGAAACAAACCACGATAGAACTAGTAAAATTTTCAATATAAAAAGTTTTATTATGAAATTAAAAATTAAAATTGTAGCTTGGAATTATCTTATCAACGAGATGCTGTTAAATCTTATTAAGAATTTGTATGTGTCGTTTGGCTTCCCGTTTGAGCGGTTTTATAAGGATGGTATTTGAACAAGGAAGTTTGCGAAGGCCAAGGTAGTTTTCTTTACTTTGTAAATTTTTGAGAAAATTATAGTCTCCCAAGAATGGATACGAGTAGTAAAGGTAAAACACCTATGCCGTATCCACTCATTTCAATCAGAGTTGACTTAGTCAACAACTTTGTCTTCTAATACGGCGTATTGACAAAAACCATACGGGTTATGAGTTTGGGTATAAAACCCAATGGATATGCCAGTTGAACTTTTTTCACCACTTTTACTCTCAACACGTTTTCACGCAATTCAAAATGTTTAGACTGATTTCTTAGATAATATTACTCCGTTTCTTTCAATTCCTATTATGAGGTAATGAATCCGAACCACTCTCTTTTCTTCTTTCGTTTGTTGGAATCGAGTGAGGCTAGGGTTAGGGTTTAGATTTAGAGGTTTTTATATGCCATTATGTATACTTGCACCCTTTTTTCCCTGAGAATGAAGCAAATAAATTTTAGGATTTGGTAATGGATCAACATGGTAGAATTCGGGCAAATCATTTTTCGTTTTATAACTACAGAGCGATTACAGTCGTATCCATTAAAGGGATAGGCGTATTGACTCAAATTCACTAAAAGTGAAAACCCAAGAGACGTATTTAGGCTTGATACGGCGTATTATCAGCTGATGATCCTTGCGTTTTAGAAACCCATACGCCGTATTGATTTATATCTAAACGATGTATTGATTCAGGTTATTTAATGCTCCGTTTATGTTCCCTATACGGAGTATTCCCATAAAAACTATATATGGTGTATTGATCTCCTATACACTGTATTTGCCCTCAGATCAGAATGACAAATCTTTGTACTGATTTCTTTAAATTTTGCAGATATGGCACTTTCACCCAGAGATCAGAGGCACCAGTACCTTAGGTTTGAGGGATTACAGTACACTGATGCTGATATCGCGGATTTTGAGACTAGGTTGGGTAAGATCTACAGTAGAGATGTACACCGGGTATTAGTTTTGGATTTCGAGAGTTTGACAATTAAGATGGCTGAGGGGTTGACTAGGATGCTCATGGGATCCCAAATAAGACGCTTAGGGATAGAGTGTGTTCACTAGCCGTTCTTGGAGGCGGTTATTCGAGGTGTGTAGCCCACTGGTGTTTGAGCTCATCATGGAGTTCTTTAATACATTCAAGTTCGAGGAGGCGATTCTTGATATTGATGATGCATATACGCTTCAGTTCTAGTTGGGTGGGGCTAGGCGTCGCATGAGATGGAGGCAATTCATTTTGGCTTTGGGATTACAATAGTAGAGGAGATGCAGACTGCTGGTTTTGGTTTACATTGGACTGCGAGTGCTAGGTAGATCTCCGACAAAGGATATTTGAGTGCTTATTGGTGGGGGATTTCTTCTGAGGGGGATTTTCTGGGTACACCCCATTCTTATACTCTTACCAAGGATTCAATGCCGAGGTTATGCCACAGGCTCATCACCTATAGCATTGCTGGGAGGAGTCAGGCACCTGAAAAGGTAACCATGACGATTTTTTTCTTTGTATGGGCCTGCATGTTGGTTCGACAACATCCCTACTTGCTTAGCTTGATATTTGAGGGAGGTTTTATTTCTAAGGGATAGGAAGCCGGGGCCATGATATTTGGAGGCCTAATCTTATTCCTCTGCCTGGTCTAAGCATTTTGGCCTACATTGAGAGAGACTCCAATGATGGATTGGCAGAGTGATTGTTCGAGACCTCCCTATTATTGATATGGCCAAGATAACGAGACTACATATTTGTGAGGAGCTTGTCGACACTTGGGCTTGGGTAGCCCCAAGGCCAGAGAGGCAGCCTGATGCTGTGGTTGGTGCCCCTAAGATCGCTAAGGGTGCTCTTGATGTTGAAAAGGGTGACCAGGCTATTCTGGCACCCGTACAGGGACCTCGCCACCATCAGCTGTAGGTCTAGTATCTCAAGATTAGCGAGGGTAGAGGAGGAGGTGCATGAGATTCTAGGGGCATTGGGCGAGCAGCGCGAGGTGATGGACGCTATGGACAGAGACCTCTCCAGATTCACTGTGTAGGCAGCCGGAGGCATATCACAGCTATTAGACTCTGCTGGAGCTACCTACGTATGGTATTCGGAGACCCATGTACCATATCCGAGATGTAGGGTCAGACATAGGACTGGTAAGGCCAGTACTTTAGCAGCTCCACTTGACGAGGACCAGCCAGACCCTTGATCTCTTTCCCTTGTTATTATCACCATTCCTTTTGATTTCTATCTGTGTACATTTATTTCGTGTCGTTATGTATTTAAACTTGAAACCTGTTATCTTTTGATATATATATATATTATGGTATGATGATTTTAATTTGTTTGTGCATGATAGAATCAAGTCTGGCAGTAAGTTCAGCAATATAACTCATTGATTAATAGCGCACTCAAGAACCGTATTTGTTACATGAATAGAAGTTGGAGAGGAAAAGTGATGAACCGAGTGATGAAAGCCGAAGAAAAAGTCTAACTTAAAGACTGGCGGAAAGAAAAGTGCAACCTGGGAGACAACCCAAATTGTTTTTATTTTCATCGAGTCTGTCTTCCTAGACATTAATACGGCGTATCCGCTCCATACCATACGGCGTATTGAATGTCTGGACGTTATCAGTCCTTTATTTTTATGCACTTTATAACATTATTGTCAGTTCTGTCTATACGGCGTATTCATGCACATGATACGGCATATTTGGCAGACTGATACGTATTTAGATACTTTTTTATAGCTTCCCCTTCCTTATGGGTATCCAAGTTTATGGACTATGGGTACCCCCTCTCGATCAACTATCAGTTTATTATTTCACTTTATGCTCCCCCCCCATTCACACCGTTACCCGGGGACTACGAGATTAGGATTTGCATGGTTTTCCTATATTTTGCACAGGACCTCGCTGGAAAAGATCTACAATGTTGGTGAAGTATCTACAAATCTAGAATTCTTGCTCATTAAATCTACATGGAGAATCTACCGAGCAAAATATCAGGGGAGTTCCTCATTCTAATTCTTTTAATTCATATTTTTAATGTTTTTTCTATACAACGAGGACGTTGTATAATTCAAATGGGTAGATGAATCAAAAGTGATTCTCTTATGGCACTCAACACCCGGTTAAACCGTAACTGTTTCACGTAAAACGAGTAAACCAAAGTCAACTTTTTAGCTTTCTCCAAGAAAACTAACAAAATCGAAAGACACCAATATAATTATAGTATTTTAAAATACTAAGACTCAAGAAAAATTCACGTGGTCATAACAGGATCATTTTTCTAAGAAAAGGAATCAAGCCTGGAAACCCTCAGTATGTTATAAAAAGTTGTGAAACATGTTGTAGCACAGTTCATACCATAACTGATCACAATGACGTTGAGTGGTTTAGAAGAGGTGAAGCATTTCAAGCTAAAAAGGTTGAAGCTTTAAAATCAACTAAGGCTTAATTATCAAATGCTAACAGATCTAAGACTCCCACTAAAAGGTGGGTTTCTAAGCAAAACTAACCATTCTGAATGTATTTGTGTAGTGTGACATCAGGAAGCCTATCTGGTACATGGACAGTGAATGCTCAAGGCATATGACTGGTGTTAAGAGTTACATGCATAAATATGTAGAACATCTAGGACCTAAGGTAGTGTTTGGAGATGACTCTACATGCATAACGGAAGGTTATGGCTCTATAAAATATAATGGTATAGTTTTCACAAATGTAGCATTTATAAATGGTCGTAAGTACAATTTACTTAGCATTAGTCAACTCTGTGATGCTAAATATATTATTCAGTTTGATGAGAAAGGAGGAACAATCTTTAACTCCAACAAAGAAGTTGTAATGATTGTTCTAAGAGTAAGGGATGTATATGTTCTTGACATGACATCCTCTGCTCAAGAATCTTGTTTCTTTGCCAAAGCTTCTGAGAATCTCAACTAGCTTTGGCATAAAAGACTTGCTCATCTAAACATCAAAACAATCAATAGTCTGGCAAAACAAAATCTTGTTATTGGTCTTCCCTCACTTGTCTACTCAAAGGACAAACCATGTTTATCATGTGAAAAGGGAAAGCATTATAGGGCTAACTTCAAAACAAAATAGACATTTTCTATCAAGAAATGTCTTCATCTTCTTCACATAGATTTATTTAGACCTGTAACTCCTAGGTCCATTAACCATGAAACGTATACTCTTGTCATTGTTGATGAGTACTCAAGGTACACCTGGGTATGCTTCTTAAAGAAGAAAAGTCAAGCACCTAAAACTATCATGTCTTTCATCAAAAGAGTTGAAAATCAAAATGACATCAAAGTCAAAAAAACTCAGAACTGACAATGGTACTGAATTTAGAAATAGCATCCTTATGGTGTTGCTGAAAGAAAAAATAAAACCCTCATAAAAGCTGCAAGAATAATGCTTTCAGGATTTGTCCTTTCAAAACAATACTGGAATGAAACTATAGCCACTGCATGCTACACTCAAAATAGATTCACAATTGTTAAAAGACATCTCAAAACTCCTGATGAAATATTTTGTAAGAGAATCCCAAACATCGACTTTCTTCATGTTTTTGGATGTCTTGTTTTCATCCATAACCATAAAAATCATTTAGGAAAGTTTGATGAAAAAGATGATGATGGTTACTTCCTTGGATACTCACTTGTTTCCAAAGCCTTTAGAGTCTTTAACATAAGAAGACAACAAACTAAAGAAACCTATCACATCACATTTGATGAAAGCCTCAATGCTATTAAATTCACAAAACCTTCAGTTGACAACATCTGTAGAATACATGTATTATCTAATCTCACAATCTAATGGCAAAGAACTAAAGAGAGAAAGTGGAAGGATGAACACTTTTAGAGAGAGAAAGGAAGAGAGAATATTAGATTATAGAAAATGAGAAAGTGAACAACCAACACCCTCTCCAAGCTATGGAGAGGGTATTTATACTCCTATGTGGCCGGTTAGTCATAGGCTTCCATGGGCTTTCCATAGGCTTTGGCGCAACTACCTTACTAAGGTTCCAAAAACTAGCTAAGACCTATGAGCTACTTATTTTAGGTGTGATCGAGTCTTTTCTCGATTCTTAACAATCTCCCCCTAAGGGAGGTCACATCCTTTTACAAAATTCTTAAGCCTATCATTCTATGAATGTCTTCGTCTTTGCTCGTGGTCTTGAATCTTTATCATTCAACTTGTGATATGCGTAGTGATCTTTAGACTTTAGGCTCAAGCTTATTCCTTTAGCTAGACTTGTGTGTGATCTTTAGCTTCTTAAGATCGTCAACCAAATATAATCTCTTATCATCATCTTGTGATCTTTTGCCATCTTGTGTACTTGTGACCTTTAGACCGACATGCTCATACTTTTCTTGATTTTAAAAGCTTATGTAGCCATCTTTCTTGAAATTATTTAACTTTAACACTTCGTCACTTCATGGAAGACGTGTGGTATCATAGTAGTGGAAATTTCTTGAAATTATTTTACTTTAATACTTCGTCACTTTAAGAAAGACGGACGGTATCAGAGTAGCAGAAGTCTTGAAACATGTACTTGAGCTTTCATAATGTCTTTATATATGTCAATCGAGTATGCGCATGTGGCTATGAATCTTGACTTGTCTTGAACCAGCTGCGGCTACCGTCGGGATTACCTGCATAAGTGGGTTAGTGATAAAATAACATATATGGATGAAAGTGACTTTATCACTTCGTCGAATATGGTTGCAATAACCATGGTTCCCCGTTAATCAGTATAAATGCTGCCTGTGATCAAGTAGAATTCCAAAGAATCTTTGTGACAGGGTTTCGCAGTTGCACTAGCCGTTCTCATTATCGGAGCATCTCAAAACAGACAACACAGTATGAGTGAACCAGTAAGACAAGGTCTCAATGATTGAATCAAGAATTGATTTGAAAATCAATCAACGTGTCATTTGCTAAAGTGATTTTGTGACACATCGAGAGTTTTATGCATTTCAAAAGTCATCAATCGTCAATTCATATTCTGGACCAAATCGATATCCGGTGTCACAAGTTTAATTCGTATAGGATCTCACAAGTCACCTATCGCATAGCTTGTTTGATGTTGTCTCTGGAAGGATTTCCATCGTCATTGTGAATACTTAAGTATTATTCTGATGTTCTGGCAAAATCACAAGGATAATACGTAGGACTCTTAAGATATTACTTGCTTTGATAGTGTATGAAAAACAAATATATTTGAATAGTGTCCTAGTGAGATTTATGGATGATCTCTTTTGGCTCTAGACTCGATAGTGTACTTTTAGTTTTAGTAATCGGAGGCTAGAGCAGACGATCACCTTTTCAATACCAACTAACTCGGAGTGAGAAAGTCGATCGAAATATGTGTAATCTCCATGAGAAATGAAACAAGAGTCTTTTGAGAGACCTTGAGTGGCTAGGGAGGGTTATGCATTGCATCACTGGGTCCATGATGACTATCTTCAATACCAGACAATAGGTTAGTGTTTCTGATAGCATATGTATTGACCCGGTTTATGCCTAAGTGTAAGGAGGGCTTCTTTATTTTCACCCTTTATCTTAACTTTTCTTTTTCATTTTTTAACCCCTTTAATGCTTACCAATACTTCATAAATAACACCTTGTTGAGTTTGTTCTAGTTCTAGCTCTGTCTCAGTCGACATTATTTCCTTTTCTCACTTTACTCATTTTGTATCATACCTAAGGACTTCTATTCTATCTAATGGAATGTCCTTGGGTAGATCCCTTCGGTTCTGGCTGGATCATGGGAACGAACACCTATACCTAACCACCTTATAACTCTAATTAATTAAATACATGGTTAATCTTTTGGTATTGTTCTTAGCTTTAAAACCATTTGAAAACATCAATCAAGATACTTTGTGATATAAATCAAAACATTTAGTACCTCGATGATTTTTCTTTTCAAAATTGCTCCCCCTGCGTATGTGCATCGATATTCAAAAATGTTTTGCACATACGAGGAAGAAGCTGCACTAGAGTCATTCAGATCACATTTTAAAGTTATATATATTTTAATCATTTTCTCCCCTTATTAAAAATGTCAAATCTCTTGATATTTTGGATATCCATTGATTCAAATATGTATGAAAAATTATTTAGGGAGAGAAATGTTTTGATTATATATATTAAGCCTTATTAGGAACATTTTTAATGCCCCCCCTCTTAATTTTTGAAGGAATTATATGGTGTTTGAGTATGTTAATTTGAAAATTTTTAAATTTACTAAGAAATTTTTGAAAATTCATACTCAAACACTATATATGCCTAATTTTAGTCTTACACTACTTATTTACATATTCACAAGTTTATAATTATGAGAGAATGACCTGAAATAGAATGACAAAGTATGACAAAGTCATATTGTTCTCTGAAGCAGTCTAGGGTCTTCCCTGTAATATCTTCCACCAATAAGCTTTTCCAAGCTTCTCATCAACCTTCTATCCAGCAACTGTCAATCAATATCCTTTATCAAGATACGAGACCTTTTCTTATCTAAGTTACTCTATCTCCTTCTTGGCGTGACACTTGTATAACCCATCTCTAAATTGTTGGCCATATCTTTAAGAGTATCACGGAGAGAGATATGAGTGTACTTTCACTGAACTTGTAGAGCTCGTGAGAACACTTCAGTCTGTTTCTTCCTAACTTGTCCACATATATAAAGCTTTGAGGGTTAGAGTATGCAGAATATGGTTTTAGATCAGTGATTCCAGCCTTGTGTGTCATTGGTCTAGAGATGTTGAACTTCTTCTGGTAGCTTTCGACACCAAGTTGAAGGTCTTCCGCTCTCTTCTGGATCACGATACGTCTTGTGAACATACGTAATGGTGCAGCCAAGTGCACAATGACATCACCTTTGAGGTTGAAGAGTCTGTTCTGAACAAGGAGGATCAACATATCATCGATGTCATATAGATGAAGTCGTGGAAAGTCGCCTTCTATAAACTTGTATAATTGCTGATCAGATCTTCGAACTTCAATCTCCTTAAGATGACCATAGCCATACCATTCTTTAACTTTTACATTTGTCACTGTAAGAATTCTTATGGTGGAGTACACATCATGTTTGGACACCCTGTTGGAAGCATATCCGTAGAATCTTTGTCTTTTGGGACCCTAGTGTGAAGTGCCTAAAAGAGCATGTTTGTCATAAGCTACTTTCACGGGACTCTACAAGTTGGGTACCATATCTTCAATTCCAGGTAAATCGTACTTGGCAGCCTTTGTCTTGGTCAACGAAGTCATGTATGTTCTGCCGGTGGTTCAAGTATGTCAAGTCATTGTTGAAGAAGTAATTAACCGACATAATTTGACGATTTCCTGACATAACCAGAGGTAGTGGTTTTCCCAAGTCAAATGGATATCTATCACCAATAGGCTTGTTCTAGTCTAGTTGATCAGGCAGTGCTTTGTAACATTCATTCCATATTATAATCGAGCTTGACATAACTTCTGCAAGTGCCTTTGAGAATGTTGTAAGTCGGTCCTACCAAAATGTCTTGTGTGAGTTCACTAATCTGTAGGCAGTTCATGACAAATGCGTTGAAGTCTATGTCATACCCCGCCAACGCAGAATTGTAAGGCATGATCAATAGGCATCATCACAACACAAGGCGTCAAAATAGAGAAAACTAAAAATGACTTTAATAAACTTCAAGATCCAAAGCGTGTTATGACAATGCCCAAAACAATAATCCAACATATAATGCATGAAGAATAAAACATGACAAGTTCAAATGAAAACTAAAACAGATAAATCATAGACTCTGTATGCAAGCCTATGGTCCAGCTAACTCCTTTTCCTAACTCTTCACATGTTTTGCTCACCTGAAAATGATGCTAAAAACGTCAACATAATTTTTGGTGAGAGTTACAGGTTTAAGACTCACTTATGACACCGCGATCGACAAAAACAACATTTACGAACATATATGCTTGGCTATTCTATCAAAAAATAAATTCACATATATCTGAGGTGGATCGTACCCCTCCGTCCAACAATATCTCCGCGCAAGACTGACCCACTTGACTAGCTAAGTTCGTTCATGTCACACACAAGGTCATGTCATCCTCACATACACATGCCTTACCACAATTCATATTACATAGCAATCATATAGTTCGACACTTAAAAACACATATCACGGTTCATAATTCAAAAACAGTTTGCATCATTTCCATCCCAAAATATAAGTAAAAAGTGGGACTGTAAAACTCACCTGATGCAAAGCAAATTCCAATTCCTTCACTTAATCTTGCAAAGAATCTAAACAAAACAATACACACATATGTTACCATTGATTAGTTCACACACCCAAGTCGATGTAACAATCACAATGATGGATACTCTATATCCTATCTTGATTCAACTCTTCTATATACTCCTCATACTTGCTAACCTCAAATTACCTCACAAACTTTACTTCTCAACTTTCTATTTTTTACTCAGTTTTTATAGTCACAAGATGACTCTAAATAAAATACTTAAACACCTAATTGGTTCTTCTCCTTACATCTCATAGCTCCCCAATGAGTTGTGAGATTCTATGATTTTTGGATAAAAATAATAGTGAGTGTAACCATTTTATAAAAATTCAACATCACAAAGTGTCCAGAACTTGACCTGATTCAACCTTCAAAAAGTTTAGCTTGAGCAGACCCATTTAAACACTTAGGAAAATTCTACAAAAATTCTAGAATATCATAAACATCATGAAATTGCTACAGTAGCTAGCCTATTAATTAAAAAGACATTTTGATATGGTTTTGAACCTCACAAACACAACTCAGAATCTGCCCTGAAAACTCAGTTTTTAAAACGAATCTTGTTTAATTAATTTGACTAACTTCCACTAACTTTTAATTCATGAAACCACTTGAGTAGGAAAGTAGACTCTCTGTAGTTATTTTTAGGCTCAATAAAATGAATGAAAGCTATCCGTATGACCCAGATATGGCTCTCGCAAGATGACCTAAAATTCTGCTCAGATTTCTATTCCGAATTTAGCATAATTAACCCTAATTAACATACCCAAAAGCCTAATTATTAACCCTAAAACGATTTTTGATGATCAAAACCTCTTAATTACAGATTATTTACAATAACCTAATCCATCCTTAATGATTGTTACGTTAAATAAAATCAATTGAATTGAAAAAGGATTTAGAAAACATTACCTTAACTCTTGAAAATCAAAACCCTAAAAAATTTTGGGTTTCCCTTTGTTCTTTGTGTTGTTCGACCGGCCAAGGAGAGAGGAGAGGAGGAAAAAAAGTGATTTTTGATTAAGTTATGATTTATATTTATAGGCTTAGGAAAAGATAATTACCAAAAACAAGTTGTAATCAAATTAGGATTCTTTCCCTTTTTTCCCTTGTTCGGCCGATCCACACAACCACCCTTTTAATTATATTTTTTTCTTTTATTTATTTATTATTCATTTACTTTAATTCTAAGTAAAAGCCTTTAATTATTTTGCTAAACCTTGAATTTTCTAGCTAGTTTTCAAACTAACCTTCGATTCTAACTATTTTTGAAAATAGAAAGTACTCTACAATCTATAAAATACTAAACTAATATATATAATATGAATTACATATAATAAGCACATTAGCTGCAAACAATCAAACTTCTAGACCTAATAAGCATGAGTGACCAGATTTGAGCACAAACAATTAGCTGATAAGCACATTAGGCCCAAAACAGTTTGCAACATTTTAGACTCAAAATGATTTTTAAAAGCTTTGAAGCACCATTTTTAAGCCTAGATTAAGATCGGTTAAGCTTGACCAAAAAGTTGTAAAACTCAAAACAGCTTAAGTCTACTAGCTAATGAGCAAAAAAAAACTGAAATTAAGAAATTTGACCTAAAATTAAACTAGAAAATGATCTGTCAAATGTGATAGTTTAGACAAATATTTTTTTTTTTGAGATTTTTGACACAAACTAAAAACAAAAAAATAAGGACTCAAATCATTTGACACTTAACTTCAATGAGATAATATTGCATTCTAGACTAGTTTTGAACAAAAATAAAAACTGAAGAGTAGTTTTTAGAAGAATTCACCAATAAGCTGATACAGTGACTTATTAACTATGAAATTTTGAAAATAAGCTCGAAACCTAAAAACTTAGCTAAAAACATGATTAAACTGATTTTAACTACTAACTAGACTAAATTTAAGCTAAAACAAAATCTTAATCCCGCAACTCATCAAACAAGAACTGTTTTGAAATTAAGATATGAGTTGATACAAGCCTCAACCGTCCCTTAAAAATAAATTCATCACGATTTCTGGTTTACTCATATTTTAACACCACTAAATAACTCATGATACTCAGACTCATCGGTGCATCTTTTCAAACCGATAAGCTACAGGGCAATCCTTTCAAGAATTCAAATGTCCTATATTACCGAGTGTCTAACTAACCTTTGCTTATCTAAAACGACACCTTTAAGGTTGAGTCTTTTTCATAACTTGTATCCACCAACACTAAACCCTAAAAGTTTCATTTCTACTACCAACTTAACTCTCTTGATGATCTTTGGCTTCCTTAGGCCTTTCCTTAATCACGACTACCTTAGTCGTCTCTTGCTCCAACTCAACTCCAATCATCTTACTTTCTCTAATCTCATCCTATAAAACAGGCGACCTACCACTGAAATTCTTAAATATAATACTCTAATGAAAACACCTCGAATACTCGAATGATAACTATCTTTGTAGGAAAACTCACCTCATGGAAAGTGGGTATCCCAACTACCACCAAATTTCTCACACAAGCTCTAAACATATTTTCCAATGTCCGAAAAGTACGTTCACTCTGACCATCAGTCTTAATGGATGGTTAGGTAGTATCATATCTACTCGCTGTTCACTAACGACTTCTACATCCCTTTTCAAACCTCAATATTACATTCCATCTTTTCAGGATTAATGCTCGGACACGTGCCTACTGTCTTGGCAAAATCGTCAAATCTTACACTGCAACCTTGTCCAACTACTCCATCTTTATTTTCATTTTCGTATTGCTAGAAAATGGGATAACTTAGTCAGTCTATTGACTATCACCCAAATCGTATCGCATCCACTACTCGATTTTGATAACTTAGATTTAATAACATATTACATCTTTCACTTTTTATTCCTAATCGGGTATCTCAGGTTGTAGTAACAATCTGAAGACCTTTGATGCTCATCTTCTACTTCCAATCGTGCTTAATACTTACTAACACCACCAGCTATATCCTTCCTCATACTCTATAACACCTCGTGTTTTAGGTCATTGTACGGCATTATGTAATCCACTATTTATTTTTAGGGTTTTACGCGTTTGCTTTAAATCGTAATTGTTAAGTGAAATCGGGCGTAAACTAAAAAAATGATATTCAATGTAGAACAGGCATTAAACGATTTAATTTTTACTTCAAGATAGTGTATTAAATGATTATTAGGAGGATAATTATCAACTTTGTTTATTTTATTTTTATTGGTTACGTTAAGTGGTTCGTGTGATAAGCCTTGAGGACAAGGCTCATTTAACGGGGGAAGACTATAACACCTCGTGTTTTAGGTCATTGTATGACATTATGTAATTCACAATTTATTTTTAGGGTTTTACGCGTTTGCTCTTAAATCGTAATAGTTAAGCTAAATCGCGTAAACTAAAAATGATCATTCAATGTAAACGGGCATTAAACGATTAAACGTTTACATCAAGCAAGTGTTAAATGATTATTATGAGGATAATTATCAACTTTGTTCATCTTATTTTTATTGGTTACGTAAAATGCTTACGTTTCGCGATAAAATGCGTTTCGGCATTCCCGGAAGCACCAAAACCTAACTACGCTTAAACGAATACCCACGATTATACCCAATACACAAAATAATCAAAATATCATCTTATATATATATATGTGGCCGAATTTTTGAAGGATAGAACCAAGGAATCATCAAGTTGGTGACTAAGGCCCTAAAATATCTAGATACTTCACCCTTGGTTTCCTTGTGCCTTCCTATGTGCCACCTCTCTTTCTTATCCCTAGCACATGCACTTGAGGCTTGATAATATCTCCTAAGCACTATAAATAGCATGCACTCACTCTTACTTTCATAAACACTTAACCAAAAATCACAAAAATCTTTCTCTCTTCTCTCTTAAGCTCACGGCTCAAAATAGCCACCTAAACAAATCCATACTTTGATTTTCTAAGATCACACAAGTACTCTCACATCATATCTAAGATACTTCAAGGTGATTTGAAGTGTTGGATAACCATTTACAAGTGTTGAAGCAAAGAAGAAAGATTAGGGTTTTTAAACCTAATCTAGGGTTTCATTTCTTGCAAGCTTGGATTTTTGATCTAACCAAGAATTTGGGTTGAATTGATCATCATCATACATCACTACAAGGTTATATATATACCTTTATGATAGGATATCATTTCATCACCAAAACACAAAAAATAAGAAAAATAGATTTTAGAGAGAGAAAGTAAAAACAGGGTACTTTTAATATGTAAAATGAATTTTTACATATGATCAATGTTTTGTGAACTTATTTACATGTTATATGGATGCTAATATGATGATATAATGAAAGTATAACTCTTGTACACACTTGGTTTAAGTATAAAAAGTTCATGAGTAAACATGTTAAAATTAGGGTTTCATTAACAACTTTTGATTAAAGTAAGATTAGAGGACTTGTTATCTTGAACACATGGGCAAAATATGAACTAATGGACCTAATATATGTATGACATAAGATATAAGTGTTGTAAAGTAGTTGTAACAAGGTGTTGAAGCTTAATGGTACAAAAATCAAGCTTAAAACATGTCTTAATCAAAAACTTCAAACTTTCTGTTTTGGTTCGAATTTGGTAACAACCATATTAGGTTTTATAAATATAGTACATCTCATAAGGATTCCAAAATGATAAGAAACTCAAAAATAGGATTTATAACGAAGAAGAAACGCTAGTTATGAGTTTACGACGCTAAATACTTTATAAAACAAAATTTATAAAAAGTTACTATTCATGGCAGAAACTTATACTTTCGTATAACATCAATAATATGATATAACTTTCAATTACTGAGAACGTGTTCAAAGAATTGCTAAAAAGGGAGACCTTTTTTTTTATTCTTCACCAAACTCTCTTATAACGAATAAGATACGACATTACGGGTTTTGCGTGAATATGTTGTAATTCTGTATGACAAGTAGTAAAAAACTATTCACAACGAATTATTAGAAAACCTAAAAATGTGATTTTATGATCACTCGTCTTAATACGAAAGCTGTGGGCGTTAAGAAACGCGAGAAACTTACTTTAAAACGACAAAAGTCTATGTTCTTTTTTGCTAAAAAAGACGTAATTATAAAACGGTTTTTTTCTTTATAAATTACGATTTCTCTTAAACGATTAGATGGTGATATAGCATATAGAAATATATGTGTTTATTAGTTTAATCAAAGTCGCTATATACTAGGTATTTCATTAATGAGGGCCTTTTCGGAAGGGCGTTATGTGACGAGCTATTGGATTTACGATTTAAAGTGTCCTTACTCCTCGTACGTCATGTCATGACCTCTTAAATTATGATAGCCCGAACGATGGTATCCGATTGATAACTATATAGGATTTATATATGGCAGTTGTTAGACAACGGTTGTTGTTAGACAACGTACTTGAATACTGATTCGACCTATATTAACTAGGTTGCATTCGGGCGTTAGCGTGACGCGTTTTTACTTGGGATATTTTGTTATCAGTTTACTCACTCAAGGTGAGTTCATAGCCCCATGTTTTACAATTATTAAATTACAAGTTTTTGGGGTGAGAAACATATGCATGTTTTACAAATTGGACGCAAGTGTACATTTTATCATGATTACGTGTTGCCTAAGTAGCGATAACCCACTATGCCCATGAATCATGAACTGTCAATTACTGGAATGTGAGCGCGAATGATTATAGATAGATCTATTTGGGATTGACCTCCCCGTTCGGGTGACTAGCTATCACTGGAAACGAACGTATATCATGTCGGATACTGGATGTTACGGGTTGAACATCATCACGGGCAATGTAGGCAATATTTATATATTGTATTCAATTATGTCGAGCTTCGGTGTCATGAGCTTAGGCAAACGTAATTGCATTTTGTGATGTCTGCATCTGTTGCATTATCACTGGGAAAGTCTTGCGGTCCTGCATATACATTTACATAAACCTATGAAATTCACCAACTTTATGTTGACGTTTTTAAATGCAATGTTTTTCAGGAGGTCATTAAGCACGAGGTGCGAAGGATACATTGGTGGTTATATTTTGAAGTCATGCATTAAAGATTTAGTCGCATTACATTTTGTATATCTGTTATGGGCTGGAAATCTTTGTAATAATAACAAGTAAACAAGTAAAGCTTCGGGCTTTTGTAACACATACTTTATTAAATCCAATGTATCAGTTTTAAACGACTTTTTGGTCGTTCTTATATTATCTTGTGTTATTGATCTGAGAAGTAACACGCCCCGGACCCTTATTCCGCTGCGACCCAATTTGGGGGTGTTACAGATTGGTATCAAGAGCCAAGGTTATAGAGAACCAGGTCAAATGTTTTTGCTGGACTATAACCGTTTTCAAACATTGCATTCATACAAAGGGGTTTTCACGGGACATACATACACTAATTGTGCATTAGTCGGTTAGGCTAGATGCATGCATGATTGATATTCATGATTGATATACATGTTATAATATAAATGTATATTACTATAAGAGTCTTATATTAGCATACTTATATAAGCTAATTTTGATTTCAGATATTATCATGTCAGATTCTGAGCATTCTACAGTTACATACACATCAGTACCCTTTCCAGTTGAGGACGATTCAGACATTGGTTCACCAGGAGTCGATGGACCACCCATTATGCCAGAGGACCCATATGCTTATATAATGGCTGCTTAAGAGGTTCCACTATTGCCTGACTACATACCTGGCCCTGAGGTTCCACCATCGCCTGACTACATACCTGGCCCTGAGATTCCACCATCGCCTGACTACATACCTGACCCCGAGGAGCCGCAGTTACCTCCCCTACTGGACTTTGTTCCTAAGCCAATGTACCCTGAGTACATGCCACATGAGGATGAGATACTCCCGGCCGAGGAGCAGCCACTACCTGCTGCTGCCTTACCTACTGCAGATTCACCAGGATATATTCCTGAGTCTGATCCGGAGGAGGACGATGAGGATCCCGAGGAGGATCCAGCTGACTACCCTGCTGATAGGGAGGAGGATGATGATGATGATGATAAGGATGAGGACGAGGATGAGGAAGAGGATAAGGAGAACCCAGCTCCGGCCGACTCTGTCCCATCGGTACACTGTATGACTGCCAGGATATCTATCGGGGATGAGCCATCCATATCACTTCCTCCTAGGGAAGAGGTCGAGAGGCTTCTTGCCTTAACCACCCCACCACCATCACCACTTACTCCACTATCATCTCCATTACCACAGATACCATCACCACCATACCTATACCATCACCACCACCCAATAGCCCTACTCATATTAAGATTCTCGAGAGTTGTTTACCACTTCGGAAGAGGGTGCATTTTACTTCTCCCACCCCAAGTCATGAGGTCGGGGAGAGTTCAGCAGCTGGTACTGCTAGGCAGGACGAACCTGTCATAGCTAGGGAAGACCCTTATTTTGTAGCAAGGGGAGACCTTTATGGATTCATCGATATGGTAGATGTCGCTCCGGGACATCCGATGTCTAGGGAGTTAGACTATGGCATTACGGATACATGTGATGATCTGGTAGGAGCCATCGATGAGATTGCATCGACCACCCTAGAGGGGGTCAATCAGAGGGTTACCGATCTTTCTACCATTGTTGAGCAGGAGACTACCATCATGTATGGTATTATGGAGGATGCTCGAGATGACCGATCTTAACTGAGAGGCCGAGTCAACTTGTTGTATAGGGATATGCCTGTTCATCGTCGTTTAGCAGTAATGATAGAGAGAGAGGCTAAGATGGCTCATGAGGCTTGGGGACTATCCATGGATGCTAGCGACTATGCACGTTTAGATGTTATGTCATTACGTACTATGGTAGTGGCGCAGAGTGCATTGATTTCAGAGTTACAGTCAGCAGATCACAGGAGACAGAGGGTGATTTCAGATTTGTTGGCATCAGATCACAAGAGACAGGTTCAGTTGACTAAGACATTGAGGTTGCTGAAAGGACTACAGACACAGATGGTCGAGCTTCAGAGGCAAAGGTCCGGCACAGCCTGATGCACCAGGAGAGGCTGGTAGCAGTTCTTAGATTTGGTTATGTTGTAGCTATGCTATGCAGCCTGTTAAGTATTATGGGGTATTCCCAGCTAGCAGACTGTATAGATCTTTTGTTTTGTTTAGCTACCTGATTCGCAAAATAGTACGTATATATAAAACAACTCAAATGCAAATCTCAACCAAATGCCCTTAACCAAGGCAAATGTCAAAATCTACACAAAGAGATTAAAT
>BQNB010011033.1:0-74803 GCA_026074375.1 Tanacetum coccineum
CTACCCGCTTCCATTATAGCATTATGAAGAGCATTTGATGATTGAGTTTGCAAATTGGTATTTAAATTTGACATTGTGATGAAGTTGTTGTAAATGGATAACGGATCTTAAGTGTTATGAAGTGATTGATTTTGGTTTAAAATGAATTAACGTTCACGGGATTTTACAAATCTTTGATTAAAACCGAGAAAAGAATCGTATCTTTCGCGGGATTTTACTAAATCAAGAAGAAACCGTGAATGAATAATTTTTGTTGTTAAAGTTTGTGGATTAATTGTCCTTGTAGTCCGAATTAAAGTCTAAAGTCCTTGTAATTAGTCCATGAAGTTTGTTTTGTCTTGATGTGATGTTTTGAGTAAACGATGATTAATATATTCCCAATCGCGGTAAGGTCGAAATTTTTTTCGGGAAATTAGGGTTTCAAAACATAGGTTTTCAATGGACAAAACGCAGTGACTTTTGACCAAAACGCAATGAATATGATCAAAACGCAATGATTCTTGGTCAAAACGCAACGATTCTTGGTCAAAACGCAATTGGTCAAAACGCAACGATTGTTGGTCAAAACGCAATGATTCTTGGTCAAAACGCAACGATTCTTGGTCAAAACGCAATTGGTCAAAACGCAACGAGTCTTGGTCAAAACGCAATCAATAAATTAATTGGGCAGAGTAACGTCTAGTCAAAACGCAATGATGGTCTTCAAAACGCAACCTGTGGAGTCAAAACGCAACATACAAAACGCAACGACTTAAGAATCAAAACGCAATGACTCCGATCAAAACGCAATGACTTTAGTCAAAACGCAATGAATCTAGTCAAAACGCAACGACGAACACTTCTTCAGATAGTCAAAACGCAGCCAAGAAAAAATCTTCAAACTTTCTTGTAAGCTACGAAATGATGTTAAAACCACTTAGTAATGATGCAAGGAAGTGATCTAAGCCCAAAAGTACAAGTCTTTAACACTTTTAACCACGAAACAAAGATCAAAGTTGATTTTTTTTTCTTGCCTTTTTTCTTTATTTCGAACCAAAGAAAAAAAACCCAATAATCCCACGAAATTCAATCACTAAACACCCCTTTAGCTCTGGTACCACATGTTATCCCACTTTTTAATCCATTACACAACTATATTCTATACCAAGATGCTAGAAAGTAAGAAATCTTAGAGAGAGAAAGTAGAGAGAGAAACAAAGAGAATATTAGATTAGAGAGAGTTTGGAGGATTACAAGTGAAGTGAAATGTAACCAACACCCTTCACCAAGTGTGGTGAAGGGATATTTATACCCTTTTGCCTTAAGTGAGGCGTATGGGCTTCTAAACGGGTCGGGCTTGGTTTAACTTGGGCTTTGAGCCCGAAACACGGACAATATTAGATTACAATCCAAGCCCGTTGAACCCGACTAGCCTATTACAATACATGACCTATTTTGACTTTCTAAGACCGATAACATTCTTGTTTGACTTAATATAATTAAGGCTAACAATTTATTATGCTTATTTTTATGGAATTCAATTTCTTTAAATAAGCCAATAGCATGAAGTCCGGAAACCACTAACTTTTGTAATTTTTACATTAATGTTAAGCAAAAGTTTTTAAAAATCAGAATTTAGTTTACATATATATATATGTAAAATAGTTCGTCTTGAGAACAATAATCAACTCATGTAGCCTTGTATAGTAATACGTAGAAGCATATCCAAACACCCCAAAAGGCCAAACAACATTATTTTTTTTTATAATCTGATATAACTCTATTAATTGATGTAGGCCAGAATAATGTAAATTTAAGGCATATTTAGTGATATTATTATATTGTATGTAAGCATTCTAAACTCACGTGTAATATCTATTTTTGTGTAGGAACCACGATTACTAATGTAGGAACAACAGCGTTACTCGATATTAGGCTTACTTGGAGCGTTACTCACGTGTAATATCTAATTTACAACAGCAAGAGAAAATAAGGTATGTAGTTGCATCATTTAGTTGTTTGTATTCCGTGAATGGTAAATTCTTATAATGTTAATTGCTTTGTTGGCTTATATTTATTTGGATAGAACCAAACATATTATAATTATATACTTAATCAGACTCTTATTGACCTTGGAATGAGAACTAGAATTCATGGCTGTTTTGAACTATTTTAGATTACTAAATTCAGGGGTGTTTGGAATGATCTTAATAGCTAAATACATGGGTGTTTGGGACTATTTTAATAGCAATTTTATTGAAAAAAATGCAAAGAAACACGATGCATTACTTACATGCTGATTGAATGAGCTGATTTATTAAATTTTTGAGCGATTTAGAGGTTGCAAAAGGATGTATAAGACAGTATACTAGAAACAGACTGAGAATTACACTGTCCAAACATGGTTCTTGATGATTGTAGGTGGCAAAACTACGAAAAATTTATAGGTTTAGGTGATCAGTTTTATTGTTATGTTTTAGATGGAATTTTTAAGTGCAAGACACTGATATACTTTGTACGTGTTGTATTCTCTTCTGTAAGACTTGAAGCAAGCTGTAAAAGCCCTTTAGGAGACTAGAAACAAATCTGTATCATAATTATGCAGTACATGCAGTATACATGCCGTGTTCTGAATCTCGGTTAGTTACAAAGTTTTTAGCAATCCTAATATAGCTATCACTAATATTAACATTGTCCTTATATTAGTGTTGTCAACACGGCTAACCTAAAACAACAACCATTGATACGCTATTCAAAAATCTCACTTAGTCATCGTTATACGGTCATTGGAGGAAGATCCTTATAGAAATTTCATGATGTAGTTTGCGGAGATCACTGTAAAGACATCAAGCTCACGTATTTCATCATGATCTTTGTCTCTATTCATTTCGTTCTTTCCCATATGCCCAACTTTAACTCTATTTTCGGAGTGTCGTTCGCAGCTACAGTCACCTCAGGTACTATTCTACACAGAACAACAAAATATTTATGTTTTTCGAGAACTATTATGTTTAGTACTTCAGTCTTAAATAATCATTATGATAAGAGAATGCACTCCATTTTTTAAAGTTTTTTTACAAACTGAATCTTGCCATTTATTTGATTCATTATAGATGGAAGTATTAAGCTGCATTCAACATCCAAATATGGTAGTACTTCTTGGATCCTGCCGAGAATATGATTGAGAATATGGTTTTCTGGTCTACAAATACATGTCTAATGGTAGCTTGGAAGATCGCCTATATAGAAGAGGGAACACCCCACCATTATCATGGGAAATGTGATTCAAACCACTTCCTCCTTTAGTAGCCGATAACATGACTCAGTGCCGTATGACACCAGCAGCAAGGATACAATCACACAAATTTATTTCCATGACTACTTCCTCCTTTAGTTCCCATGCATATGATAAGCTGTTTTGTTTTCTACAATATGTTCATTTGTAAATAAATTTTTACCTATATGAGACTAAACTTTTGTATTTATTGTTGATTTTAAATACATTTGTTACATGTTTCTTATTAGCAGCCCCTTAAGTAATCACGGTTAACCCAAAACGACACCCACTAACCATCCCGCATCGGAGCACGGGCAAACCCCCTCATTATTTTATAATATCTTGGGTATATTTTTGATATTAATTTGACGTTTAATTAAAACCATAATTCGACGGTACATATGCAACACGATTAGTGAAATTTTTTGAGTTAACGTAAAAGACGTGAAATCTATTAATGAACTAGATTTCAAATATGAGTGACACTAATGACACAAAAATGATTTGACCATATTGTTGACTGTTTAATTCGTTAACTAGGATCATAGGTCAAATGTGCGTTCGTATAACTAGGGTTCCTAAGAAAATGAGCATTTAACAATTAAAATGACACGACCATTTAAAAGTGCCTCAACAAATAAACAGAGGAGTCAAAATATCGTATGTTTATTATTGGCTACTAATCTCAAAACAGACGGTTGTTACAATTAAGCCCACATCTGTTGATGATCAACTTGATTGTAATATCATGTTTGATGATCCATATGTGGAGGTTAATGGTGAACAAGTGGAACATGTTCACGATGTTCATGATCAAAAGTTTGATGATTTTGAATCTTTGTTTAAAATGTGCAAATAAAAGCTGAGAATCAACACATGGTTAATAAGAAAATGAAAAAGAAAAATGCGTTGTTAGCTAAGGAACTTGAGACATATAAGAAACACATTCGGGATTTTTAGAACAAACCAGTCAACAACATCAATTTTCAAAAAGAACATGAACAGTTGCAAAATCAATTTCTTGTTGAAAAACAAAAAATTGAAACTCTTGAAAAAGAAAAAGTTGAGTTACAAAACCAAATTTTAAAGAAAAAAGTGCATGTTTGACGTTAAAAAATGATCATGATTCTTTGAAACAAACTTTTAAACACAATTAGGATATATATCTTGATGATATTTTGAATTTAGAATAAAAATCAAAGAACATAAAATAATTATTTTCAAAATGTCTCATTCAGTTCAAACAATTCACATGCTTGGTACTAAACTACATTCATTTTATGATTCAAACTTGAAAACTAGTTTGGGGTATCAAAATCCAGATCGTCTCAGGAAAGCTAATGCACATCAACCCAAGTTGTATAAAGCTAAACTTCTTAATGATAAAAAAGTACAACTTAACTTCTATGACATTGAAGAAACGCTTGAGGAAACGAAAGAAAGTCGATTGAAAATGAAAGGAAAAATGGTTCTTGTTAATTATGTAAAATTAAAAATCTTTATGACACGTTTTTTCCTCAAAAGGAACGTTTTGATGAACAAAGATATTTTTCAGAAGCTTCCACTTTTAATGTAACTCCTGACATGGAAAGTCCTCAAACATCGAGTTCACCTCCAAAGAAAATGGCAAAACAAAGTAGGATGTTAGCTATTTTTGGTAATTTTGATAATGAAATCAAAAGTTTGGAAAAACTCATTGAAGAAAAACTTAAGGTTACTAGTGGCTTACATTTTTCTTATAATACCGATAGTAATGTTAAATCAGTTTTTTATCAAGTGGTACAGCCGATTACTTAAACAATACGATTGTGGACAAATTGTTATATGTCATGTTTGCATTGTGATAATCATACGAAAGCTTGTAGAATAAAAGAGAAGAGCTAGAGAGTATTTTTCATCATTTTTTTAAATTTTAATTTCAAAGAGAAAATAAAAATGGGAGAGAGAAGTGAATTACAAAATGTAAAGACTTGTATAAATACTCTTCCTAGATGGGTATTTATAGTTATTGCTAATCATATTCTATTTTCCTAACTTTTGTCAAACATTGGTCAACTTTACTTAACTTTGACCAAGATAGACTTTATTACATCATAATTACTATTAAAACTATAAAACTAAATAAAACTATATAAAGACCAATTCATACGATAATAAACACTTTTCTTGATCCTAACAATCTCCCCTAAGGGTTGATTATTACAAATGCTTCATCGTCGGTAGAATTGGTCTTCCATTCACAAAATATTCATATCTTTTTCTCATTTGCCTTTTGAAAACCAAAATATCTTTTCGCCATGTTTCTCCCCTTTCAGGAGGATCAACATTCCTATGATGTTCATCGATATGCGAAAAGTTATTGCTTTTCAAACTTGGCTTTCAAAATTTCCCATTGATCTTGAGGTGTTGACTTCATTTTCAAATATAGTTGTTGTTGAAGATCAGCGGTTGATTTTCCAGCAGTTGATGAACTTGTTGTTGGATAAAGATTAATAGTTGTATGCTGCATTTGCTTTCGAAACAGTCCTTTAATCATTTTTGGTGCACGAGAGGCAAATTCCTTAGAGATCGTTTCTTGTGCATTTATAGGATCAACTTCACGGTCCTTGTTAACTGCAAGATTAATCAAACATGGCATTTCCTTGTTGATCATCTCATTAGTCTTTGCAAATGTCAGTTCAGGCACAACCTTGTTGCAATGATCAAGAACTTATCGAATTTTTCCCATAAATAAATCATGAGTAATGAATTTGTTTTTAATATGAAAACGAATTTGACCACGGTGTCTGCACATGCTAGCAATACTTTCTGGAAGAATCTTCATCCTGTATAAAATAGTTCATTTCTTGTGTTTAAATGTGGATGAATTTTTGGATGTAGTAGCAGGTGTTGGTGATACATTGCCTGTCAATTCCTCAGTAACTGTTTTATTAGAAGATGAAACTTTCCTAGGGGATCTAATTGGTGAGGGAATTGGTGTCTGCATCTTCTCTTTCCTAAACTCCATACTACCCGTTGCAACATCAACATTACTTTTCTCCTTAACACCCTTATCCACCTTCTCAACATCATCATCATCATCATCATCATTATCATCTTTTTCCATAAATATCTTCATCTTTCTTCTCTTTCTCAATCTCTACATCGTTCTTCTCTTTATCTCATTAACAATTTTTGGATGTTCCTTATGACTCTCGAGCTCTATTTTAGTACCGGAATCATCAATATCATCATTAATCATGGAATAGGAAACTCACTCGCATATTATTCTTCATCTTCGTCCCCTTCAACCATATTTTCAATCTCCTCCTCATCCAGTTTTTCTTGTACTTTAGCAATATTTTCTTGGGCTTTAGCAGCTAAAGCAGATTTGTGTAATGTGAGACTTAGAATGGCTGCTTTAGCCACTTCATCTCTCTCTCGATCATCACATGGAGGTGGAATTGGAGTTGTAATTTGTTTCTTCTTTCTAATGGTTATTTTCTATGATTTCCTTGGTGAACTTGATTCTCCAGCAGTCTGCTTCCTCTTCTTCCCCTGAGGACTAGCAGTAGAAACGATAGGTGTCCTGTGGGCTCTAGGTGTAGACCTATGCGTTTCTTGGGTAGAAACAACCGGTTGCGGTTGATTCATTAGAACATCTACTCTAACAAACACCGTATCATACTTCTTAAAGTCACCGGTAGCATGGATCTCCTCAGTCAGAAATGCATCTGGAATTAGTATCCCTCGTACAAGCACATTCCCAATAGTATACACACTAACCAATAGAGTATCATCCTTGATGGAATAATAATCCTCATCAACTCTTTGAGGAATTTTTGGGAATTTCTTCATCAAATAAGCAATTACGAGCTTGATGAATCAAGGATACTTGATGGCTTCCTTTTTCTGGAAAAAATTGTTCATGAAATCCCACCATAGAAGAGCAACATAATCAACATTTGTTTGGTTGATCACATCATGAAACAATTAAAGAATGTTGATCTTTATCTGATCGTGTCCAGATGTTCTTTTTGTTAAGCAACAGTTGAACACCTTGAACATTGTTTGCCATGGTTGAGCTAAATTCTTCGTACAGAAGGCGCTAAATTTATCAACCACTCCTTGATAGCCAACCTTGTTCATGAAAGATTTAATTGTTTTAATGGTGATAGGTGCAACAAATGGATTGTCTAGTGTCTCCACTAGAAGTTTAAGAATAGCTCGAAACATATCCATTATGTAAGTAATTTCTTGAGTATCCAGCTTAAATCTGATAGTATCCCTGGTGTTGGGTACTTTGTGAACTGTCTGCCATAATTGTTGTAAATACACAACAAGGACATCAGTTGTAGCGGTTAAAGCATAACTTAGTGGATGATCAAGTAATATCTACCCAACAATCTTGCACTCAGGAGAGCATGGAATACTTTGAAGCATCACATACTTGTTGCATCTCCCAATGGTATGGTATCTTGGAACAAGCTGAGCAGTTGGAATTACTTGTTGAGCCATGTGGATTACTGTATGATAACATGAAGTGATTAGTGAATTCAGATAAAGTTTGTAATATTCACATTTATAACATTTTTGTCTCTTTTCACTCTGTCTATTTTTATATGCTCTGACAATTCTTTTTGAGCATATTCTGATCAGTTTTTTTTCTCATGTGTCAATTCTTGCTTTTTCGGGCACATGCCATATGATTTATTCATCTTTTTCTTTTAATCTCATTTTTTATGCTCTGGCATTTCTTTTTCGAGCATACTTTGATTTGCTTTTTTCCGTATGGATTTTATCTCTCTTTCTATTTAGAGTTTCCTCACCAAAAAGCATTTGTGAAAATGATACTCTTTCAAGAAATAAAGATATACTCTAATTCAGATAACATCAACTTGGCAAAAACACAAGTTGTGACAAGCATTGATGGTTTAAGAAATCCAAGAGTATAACTTTATATTCTTTGAAACCTTTTTAGTAAAAGAGTACCACTTTGTGACACAAAGAAACAACTTTTTGATAGAAATTGAGATAACTTTTCCAAAATCACAAGTTTTCTAGAGATGTTTTGAAAACAAGGAGTATACAACCACACTAATGTGACATTAATGATCACTATGTCACTCACTCCTCATTCTGTTCATTGCAGGAAACTATCGAAACCGGACATGACTTAGACCATTTACCCAACTGAGTACAATAGATGGTTATAAATAATTTTGAATGGTTTTTGAAACAATCTTTTCAAAACTTTGAACTTTGCCTTTTGATGAAACATGAGAAACTTATGATCACAGACAGTTAAAACCCCACTTTGTATTTTCCATTCCAGTTTTCTTTTTGAATCATTGATCACTTTGAATGAAAAATTTAGTTATAAAAAAAACATATTCTTATATACGATATTTGGATGGTCAGTAGATTGCTCAATCCTCATCCTGTTAATTTCAAGAAATGGTCGAAACCGAACACAATCTTCACCATTTGATCCATTTATCAATATAAAGATATGATTTTATAACAAAATTTATCATTTGTTTTTGTAAGATGCCATTTTGTTTAACTATTAAGCCCATTTGAGTATTCGAAAAAAATTTAACCCATTTATATTTTTTTCGAAACCCAAGCTAAAAAGGCCATTTTGCCTTACGAAACCCAATTATTAAGCCCAAAATATCATTTACGAAACCAACCCATTTGGCCCATTACTGTTTACGAAACCAATTGATAAGCCCATACGAAACCGAAACTTGAAAAATTACTTTGGTAAACATAATTATCCTCTTTGAAAAATGATAAACTAAATATTTTTGACTTATTTTTCATCTTATTAACAGTTTAAGCTTGATCTTATGTTAAAAAGCAATTTCTCAAAGTAACGAAACCTATCAACGTTATGAAACCTCATGATCCTAGTCCACAAATGATATTTGCAGTGATCAATCTATTCTAATCACATCACAAGACATATATCAACGTTTTGCCTCAATCAATTTCATGTTTCAATTACTTTTCACATTTACGAAACCCTAGATCTATACGAAACCTATTTTATCAATTAATAAAAGCAATTAATCACAAATAAAACAAATAGGTCATGATTTCTTACATTTTTCTATTACAAATAATCAACAAAACAATCTGGATCGTGTTTTCTTTGTTACGAAAGCTTAGAGAATTTACAAAACCTTTTAATTAATTTACAAAAGTTATAAGGTTGCGTACGAAACTTTTGCATTTATACTTCGAAAAATAACTTTCCAATTTTGGCATTTTTAGTCCCTCAAGTTACTTATTCGAGTGTAATATAGGTGTGTTTTGCAAGCTTTAAATTTATAATACTAGAAATACCGATTTTTACTAAAAACACAACATTCGGGCAAGTATACCCTATTCGAGTGTAATATTGGATTAGGTAAGTTTAGGTCGTTCCACGAGAATTGGAGTTTTCACAGTTTGTAATTAAGGTGCTAAGGTTAATAAGATTGTCACGGATCAAATTAACCAAAACGTACATAAATTGAATATTGCAAAGAAAGCAATAAAAGGATGATTCAATCAAATGATTAAGGTATGTTTGTTTAGGCAATGATCACTTAGATAATTATGTTTTTGGAATAGTGTTTATAAGTTTAGAAAATAGAGTTATCACAAGTTATAAATCTGCCGGAATCTAAATAATCACTTACACTTCATAATAAGAACAAGAAAAGTAGGAAGGAGATGAGAAGAATTGTAGAGAGAGAAAGTAGAGAGGGAAAGTGAGAGAGAATGAGAAGATTACTTGTAAAATGAAAATTACAAATGACCAACCTCCCTCACTTTGCTTGAGGAGGTGTATTTATTCCTAAACTAAAAGGCTTGCATGCCTTTAGTATTTCTACGGGCCGGGCTTGGGATTACTTGGGCTTTCGCCCGATACACGTGACTGATTAGATTACATAAAGAGCCCGTTTACCCGTCTAGCCTATTACAACGTATAATTAATTAATGACCGAGACCTAATATAATTAATGAACGAACTTCCTTGTTCGACTCAATATTTTGAGGCTAACAATCTCCCCCGAAGTGAGTTCATTGTGACACTCCTTCGTGAGATCAATGAGATTGCTTTTGTCGTTGAGCTCTTGTGATCTTTGTCTCTGTCTACGTTGTAGGCTTGTTCCTTCATGCTTTGTGATCTTTGATCTTTAGCCTTTGTCATTGTCTTTTAACTTTGTCTTTTTCGTCCGAGATCTTTGATCTTTAGCTCTGATACCAAATGTCGGAACCTAAAATAATCTTCACTTCACCATTGATACAAGAAAAATAGATAAGAGAAAAGGAAGAATTTTAGAGAGAGGTTAGAGAGAGAGAAATGTAGAGAGAAAAATGAGAATGGTTGATTAAACAAATGAAATCTTACAAATGAATCAACACCCTCTCCATCCTTGGAGAGGGGTATTTATAGTTAAAACCAAGAGGCTTTCATGCCTTGGTGTTTCTACGGGCCAGGCTTGGGATTACTTGGGCTTTCGCCCGATACACGTGACCGATTAGATTACATAAAGAGCCCGTTTACCCGTCTAGCCTATTACAACGTATAATTAATTAATGACCGAGACCTAATATAATTAATGAACCAACTTCCATGTTTGACTCAATATTTTGAGGCTAACAATCTCCCCCAAAGTAAGTTCATTGTGACACTCCTTCGTGAGATCAATGAGATTGCTTTTGTCGTTGAGCTCTTGTGATCTTTGTCTCTGTCTACGTTGTAGGCTTGTTCCTTCATGCTTTGTGATCTTTGATCTTTAGCCTTTGTCATTGTCTTTTGACTTTGTCTTTTTCGTCCGAGATCTTTAAATCTTTATCCTTCCGTCTTGATCGTCTTTGCCACCTTGCGATCTTGTGTCTTGACCAACATGCTCATACTTTGCATCATCTTGAAAGCTTGCTAACAATCTCCCTTGATAGACTTGATATCTTTGTAGGAAGATCTTGTATATCAGAGTTTGTGCGGAAGCCTTTGTCTTTAATTCTTGAGCTTTCATGATTCTTGAATCTTGATGCTTATAGAGTGTCTTTGTAGATTGAGCATGAGCATTTGGTAATGAATCTGACTTCAGCTGAAATAAGGCATCACCATCTCTATCTTTATGTATCCTGAAATAAAACAGTTAGCAATAAAGCGGGTGGACGAGTATGGCTTTGTCATTCGTCCGGATTTGGTTAGATTAACCTCCAGTTTCGTAGGACCGTTTTACAGTATAAATATTGTACCTGTGATCAGGTAGATTCAAAGAATCTCCTTGACAGGGTTCCAGCTCAAAGCGTAGGATCTTCTAACACAGATATATTAGATTTGCCATGCTTGCTAGTTCTCATTACTGGAACATCTCAAAGCAGACAACACAGTAAGAGTGAATCAGATAGTTACTATCTTTCTAATTAAGCCGTCAATTTATTTCCTGGAACAAGTTTGATTCACATTGAATCGCACCATCGTTTCTTTCCAGTTGACACAAGTTTGATTCATATAGAATCTCGCAAGTCACCTACCGCAGTGCTGTTTGATGATGACACTGGAAGGATTTCCATTCGTCATTGTGAATACTAAAGAGTATCACTCTGAATGTTCTGGCAGAATCACAAGGATAATGCGTAGGACTCTTGTTAACAGCTTGTGAACTTAATGATGTTCAACAAGTGTTTGTCATGGAATGTGTCCTAATGAGATTTATTTGATGATCTCTTGGCTCTAGACTCGATTAGTGCATTTTGGTTTTTAGTAATCGGAGGCTAGAGCAGACTGCCACCTATTCAATATTAACTAACTCGGAGTGAGAAAGTCAATAGAAGTCGTGTGTATCTCCGTGACAAATGAGACAAGTTTCTTTTGAGAGAAACCCAAATGGCTGGGAAGGGTTGTGCATTGCATCACTGGGTCCATGATGTCGTCTTCAATGTCAGCAATCAACATTGTGATTCTGACAGCATATGTATTGACCCGGTTTCTGCCTAAGTTGTATGGAGGGCTGCTTTCTTTAGACCCTTTATCCATACATTTCTTTTTCATTCTTCAACCCCTTCAATGCTTACCAAGACGTCATTACTAATACCTTGTTGTGATTGTTCTAGTGTTAGCTCAATCTTAGTCGGCATTCTTCCCTTATACACATTCATCTCCAATCATACCTAAGGACTGCTATTTCTAACTATGGAGTGTCCTTGGGTAGATCCCTCCGGTTCTGGTTGGATCATAGGACAAATACCTAACCTTACCACCTTATGACTTCAGAATCGTCGTGAAATAAGATGTTGTAGGGTATGAGATCGTAACCATAAAACCTTTTTCGAAGAGTATCAAGCACTTTGAGTCGATAAGATCACTTATTATTTTCAAGATCACATTTTAAATACATTTCTCCCCTTATTTTAAATACTAATTCACTTAGTTTTTGAAATACTTTGTGATTAAAATTTGTCTTGAAATACCATGGGGAAAACTTTTACTTAGCATGAATTACATGGAACATAAACTTGCTCCCCCTCAATTTTACATATGTTTGACACCAAAAACAATGATACCAAGTTGTAAAATGAATATAAAATTGAGGTTGAACACTTAATCATCTTATAACTATCATTCTATTGAATTGTCATTATTATCTAGTTGTTATTAAGAGACTTTTTAGGAATGGTTTGAATACATAAAAATGGTTGTGAGATGATGTATCCAAACTCATTAAATGTTGTTTTTTGAAAAACTCCCCCTTGAAAGATGGAGTGTTGAACACACAATTTTGAAAGATTATTAATCGTCAGTGAGAAATTCTTGAAAAAATTGTGTTCAACATTTTGAAAAACATCATGTTAGAAGACTTCTCTTCCAACTCTAAGGGTAAGCGCACTTATGCGTACACTATCCTTTTTCTTGAGCTCAAAACTTTGAATGTCTGATAAGAACAACTCAAGACCGAGAAAAGTTGAATTTCTCGTTGTTAGGATAAGTTATCTTTATAGATAAACTTTCCTTTATTTGATGTCCGGGTTACGTACTGATATTTGCACATAAGCCATTGATCGGCTGGGTTCACACCGTAAATAAATATAATATATTATAAAATATAAAATATATATCTAAGTGTAAAAACCAACACAATCATTTACAACGCCCGTGTACGATATTAATCAACAATTCTAGGATTATATTTATCGATTCCCAGAGACATGTCGAGAATAATATTTTTTTGAAACATTCTGATTTTTTGATTTTGTAATTCTTTTTTAAATTTTAATATTTTATATTTTTCCTTTTTTTCAAAAAATATGTACATTTTGATGTTTAGGAAGTTATCAAGTCGATTATTTTTGTCAGAACCTCTAGTTCCTGCTAGGAGTCAAACATCCTCATACCAATTCGCCTGACAAGATATTGAAACCTATCTTCGGGTAAGGCTTTAGGTATCATATCAGCCAATTGGTAGTCATTATTCTAAACAAATATAATTCAATTATACCGTTTTTTAACCTGTTCTGATGAAAGATACCGAGATGATTGCTTGGTACGGGAGTGCTGCACGGGGTTGCATGAGATTGCTATGGCTGACTGAGAGTCGCAATACAATAGTATTTTGTTGTAGTTGAAGCCATAATTATGAAGCGGTGTCCTCATCCACATGACTTGAGCACAACTTGCAGATAACGCCACGTATTCAGCCTCTACGGATGACATTGCAGTACAGTCTTGCTTCTTTGACATCCAGCTGACTAACTTATCACCTATGGAACTGTATTTCGCCAGAAAGTTCTTTTACAGAGTATCAACGCACCGGCATGAACGGCATCGAAAAAGCTTTAGTTCAAAGGACCAAGAAACCCTTTCGATACCAGAGTCCCATGGTTAATGGTACCTCTTAAGTATCGAAAGATCCTTTTAACCTCTTTGAGGTGTTTTTCAGTCGGTCTTGCTTGATATCTTGCACAATAACATACAACTTGCACTATGTCTGGTCTACTAGATGTGAGATACATGAGTGACCCGATTTTGCTATGGTAGTCAGTTTGGTCTACGGGTTCACCACCCAAGTCTGCATCTAATTTACATTTCGTAGCCATTAGTGTACCAATGCTTTGTCCTTTTTCCATACCATGTTTTTTCAGAATCTCTAAAGTATATTTGGCCTGATTGATAAAAATACCGCGTGGGGATTGGTGGATCTGAAGTCCTAAAAAGAATTTCATTTCCCCCATTAAGGACATCTCAAATCTACCGTGCATTAATTTTTCAAAACGTTTAGAAAATTTAGGGTTTGTGGAACCAAAAATAATGTTATCAATGTAAATTTGCACCAGTAGAATGTCATCCTCGTATTTTATCGTAAATAGGGTCGGGTCAATGATACCTTTAATAAAACCTTTGGAAATCAGGAATTTTAAGAGTTCATCATACCAGGCTCTCGGAGCTTGTTTTAATCCATATAGAGCTTTTCTTAGACGGTAAACTTTATCTGGATGATCAGGATCAACGAATTTGTCTGGTTGTGCAACATAAACCTCCTCCTTCAATGAACCATTAAGAAATGCCATTTTTACGTCCATCTCATAAATTGGAAAACTTGTTGCGCAGCATAGGCGACAAAAATCCAGACAAGCCATCCAAGCGAGCAACTGGAGCAATATGATTCTTCCGAATCAATACCCTCTTCCTGAATAACCCTTTGCTTACAAGTCCGTGCTTTGTTACGAATTACATTTTTGGTCTCTTCTTTTTGTTTTTCCCATAACCACTTAGCTTGATTTACAGTTCTTGACAAAAGGTTGTTAACGTGTTCCTAGACTGTAGGCTATCAAACTAATGAATTCTTCCTGCATTGCTTCTATCCATGCAGAATCACATCCATTGCCATCCTTAATGTTTTTTAGTCAGGCAGTGCTCACTATATGCGAACATAAACATTTTAGGATCGGTTACAGGTTGTCGTCTTGTTTGTACTGGCCTGGATGGATTGCCACGAACTTGAGTTAACGGGTGATCTTTTGTCCATCGGTATTCAGAATCTTAAGGTTGATTGAAGGTATGCATATTTGAAGTACCAATATTGCATGAGGAAGACTCATCATTTTCTTGTACCGGTGTACAGAAAGGATTGGTAAATTTTAGCTTGATTATCGTTGTTTTTCCTCAGCATGAACCTTTGTTAGGAGTTGGATGGTTCTGATGTTATGGTGAATATTCGTTGAAGGGTGTGTGGTCTGGTGGACATAAAAAAAAAAAAAACGAATTATCGGTGGAAAGAAAGACTTATAGACACGAGAAGACCATCAATGAAAAATATCAATCGTGACATAAGGACCGAAAAGAAGATCCAACTCCTGTTTCATGAACTGTTGTATCGCTGAAGGAGAAACATTTTGTAGTTCTGTTGCGGGGTTCAGGTTGTCATAGTCTGACGCCTTTTTGTGCGTTGGGAACGAGGCCTGACGGTGTCATTAGCAACAGACGTCCAACATCTCTTTGAACTCATCAAATCTGAGATGGATAGATTCAACTATCAACCTTGTTCTCTTGTTGTAGACACGATATCCCTTTGACTGAGTGGAGTATCCCACCAAAATGCACGGATCCCCTTTTTCTTTCATCTTATCCAAGTTCTCACCATCTCTGGTAGAGTAACAGTGCAACCAAAATGTGAAGTGTTTGATTGAGGGTTTTCAGCATAATGATGTGATATGCCTTTTCTCATGAGTTGGGATGATGATTGATCTGTTTGATTAAAGCAATGCGGTTGCATTAGCTCAGCCCAAAAGATAAAGGAAGTTTAGAAGCTAAAGCATCGTCGAGCAGCCTCAACGGAGTAGTGCGGTTTCGTCTTTCGACAACGCCGTCTGTTCAGGTTTCTAGATTAGATTTTGATGCTCAATATCTTCTTCTTAAAGAATGCATTAAGTGTCTTGTTTAAGAACTCAATGCCTCTGTCAGTGCGAACAAAAATTACAGGGGCTTGAAGATTTCTTTGTATCATCGTGAGAAAGTCTTTTAAAACTTCTGGTGTTTCAACCTTGGAACGTAGAAAGAGTGTCCAAAGAATATCTGGAGTAGTCCATCGACAAATACCAGAATATATTACTTTCCATTTATGCTACACCCGCATTGACCACAAAGTCCATATGAAGCAAATTTAACCGTCATTTGAACTGGCACAGTCTTTGGCTTGAATGAACTTCGTTGCTTACTCATTTTCACAAAGGAACATATTGATCCCCTTGACATACTTTATTTTTAGTAACAAATCACAACATCTTTCTTTAAAAGAAAGTTAATGTACTCGAAGTTGAGATAAGAAAGTCTTCGATGCCATAACCATGCTTGAGTTGGTGAGGCTTTAGCCATGAGACTTATTGGAGTTGATGAAGTTGTTTCTTGAAGAGAAATTATATAGAGATCAGTTCCACGATTACCGGTTAGTAAGTCGCGTCCCTGAAGATCTCTAACGAAACACGTAGATTTCCGAAATGCAACTTCCAAATCCGCATCATAAAATTGACCAACCGAGAAAAGATTGTGATTGAGACCTTTGACGTAGTAAACCCTGTTGATCGTGACATTTCCTTGAACTAAATCTCCATATCTAAGAATTGGAGCAAATTGATCATTGCCAAAATGAACGGTACCCACATATTTTTCAACAAAATTGCATAACGGACGAGTGATAGATTTGCCCATCATGGTGCTTGTGCAACCCCGAGTCAACAATAGAATAGGATGAGTTTGTACAATCTGCAAGAGAAATTAGAGGACGATTGAATACATGACAAATTTGGATCCTAAAGTGTTTGTGAGTTTTAAGACATTAGTTATCCTAGATACATTATCTATGGCAAAACTAACTTTCTTAGTCACACTTTCATTCCTAACTTTAGGTACCCATTTCTTTTTTGTCTTAGGAACCCATGTATATGCTGATGGGCATTGTTGTGCTATCCACCATTTCTACGCCTTACTAGTTTTCTTATATAGCATCCTATTGTAACTCTTATAATTTGTGGTAGTGGAATCTGGAATTGAAACTAATGTTCTACGGTATGTTGCAACAAATTTGTTCGCTTGACTTTTGGGTTTCCTAGTACTAATAGGCACTACTGTAGGCTTTTTAATTCTAGCATTCACGTCATTCAAAAACATAGAAACACAAGCATCATGAATCGAATTGAACACACATTTTCCACAAGTAGCACAAACAACATTAATATTTGAAGTTCTGGAATTTATACTGTCATTACACGCAGTTACAGACTTTGTTTGATTAGAAATACTAGAAATCCTAGGGTGTTCTTCTATTTCAGTCTTCTTAAACTTCACATGACTAGTGTTTGGCACGGCCTTGTCTTTCATTGATTCTCCTTAGTCTTGAATTCTGCTAACATTAGTTTTGTGAGCTACTCTTGTAGATGTAGAAACACGAGGATTAGTATTCCTAGAAGTCTGAGTCAACTGTGGTGCTCTAGTTTATGTGGTACTATTTGCAATTCGATACATGCCTGGGGTAATCACATTTGTGTTTCTTACGGCTTGCGTTGCTGTTTGAGGCAAATTCTGTGGAGTGACTGGTTTTGATAAACCCTCTGACTCATTAGTTTTTGAAACCGACTTTTCTTTGTCGAAAAAAATTCTCTCAAGAGAGTCTGAAAAAGGAGCCGGTTTTCCTAAAACTGATGGTTTTGGAGTCCTTTGAGCATTTGGTTGTCGAACAACAGATGGTTTATCAAAGTTAGTGTCCACAGATTTTCCTTTGAATTTTTCAATGAGTTTCTTTAACTCACTTATTGCAATGTTCTTGTCTTGCAGTTGAGCTTTCAAATCTTGTATTTCAAAATATTGTTCACGTTCATTTCAAAATACATTTGACGCCTTTTCTTTGCAAACTGTGTCATTTTTCAGTTGTTCTTAACATTGTTGTAAAGCGATTTCAAGAGAAATTAAGTGTTTTTTCTAATTTAGCAAAACATTATAAAAGCTCAGTGTAAATCTCTTTACTTACAAATTCAGTTTGTTCATAAAGTTTTTGTGCAAGACAGTCACAACTCAGATCCTCGACTTTCTGAAGATATAGAATTGTGAAAATACAGTCATCTCATCTAAATCAGACTGAATAATAGCAAATATGAACACAAACATCTTTAGACACACATTCTGCAAAAGCAATACATACCATGTTAGAAAAATCTTCCTATCAGATTCAAGATCATCTTCCAAGAATTCAACGTACTTTAAATCTGCAAGCTTTCTTGCTAAGATTCGATGTACAAATGCGAAACTATCATTCTGATCTTAGGGCAAGAGAATCAAACATGTCCCTTAACTATATTTCCATATCTTGAGCCTTGGGTTATGAAAATGAAGACGGATCGTTTGAAAGTTTTACCCACCTTAGATCCGACAAATCTTTCAGATGATTAATGTTATACGTCATACATTATATGCTGTCCCTACTTTTTGCTTATTGATTTTTGAACACTGGTAAGAAATTAAGTTTTTTGAAAATTTTTTGGTTTGTTTTCACAAATGAATTTTTCTCCACATTATCTTCTTAATTCATTTGCCTGAAAAAATGAATTTCATAATGCTGAGTCAGTAGTTTAAAATTTTCATAAAGACTATTTAACTTTGTGTAGACAAAAGGTTTCACTAAGTCTTTATTCAATTTTGATCGACTCTCGTTATGAAGAGTCGGAGTCTCTTCCCTATTGAGGACGAGTCTGTTTGCTGGATCAGATTGGTCATGTGGGATCGCATACAAACATGGTATCTCATTTTGAGATCCTTTTTGAGGTAACATTGATGGCAAAGGGTAGGTTCTTCCGATAAAATGAAGGGCATTTGGGTGCTAACATATGAATGAATTTTTGGAATTGATTAACTTCTTTTGTAAACAATTCATTTAAAACTTTACTTGGTTTTCATTGAAATCATTTGTAAATATCTTTTTCTTCATTAAGCATCAAATAATCCGTTAAGACCTTTGTTTTTCCTCTCTTTTGACAAGAACCTTCGTAATGTGACTTTGTAAAAGACCTCGTTGATTAACTCATTTTGTTTCTCTTGACAACATAAATTTCGTAGGCTATAACTTTTAAACCTACTTTTATGTCAAATTTCACTTTGAGCTAATAGTCCTAGAGTTTCATATAACTTACGTTCAAAGTTGTGATAGTCAACTGTATTGATCATTAAGGCATTGTACCCTCCTCAAAAACTCAGTCTGTTTTTATTTTGAAGTGCAACTACGCAACTATCCTGAATAGCTATTAGATTCCCTAAAGTTCTTACTAGTTTTCCGCAAGAATAAGATTACACTCATTTAATTCTGAGTCAATGGTGCATTTGCTTTCTTTATGTCCTTTTTGAATCTTTTTATTTCATCGAGATCAAGTTTAAAGTTAGCAATTAAATTATCAATGCAACACGCTCATCATCACATTCTACATCATTTGGTCATCTTGAATATCATTATCACACATATCCGGTGAGTCAAGAATGACATTATTATCACCCGTTTCCACTGCACATGTGTTACTAATGGATTCAGATTGCTTAAAATGTTGTATGTCATTGGCAAACACATTATCTTCAGTATCATATTGTACCTGTTCCAATGGCTCAGAGTTAGTGCCTGAGTCTGCATTAGGAACCTCCTGGATCTTTGTCATGTAACTAAAATATGCTTCAAACTCTTGTTCATCAATTTCTTCATCCATGTCTGCTAGCCAGTCAGATTGCTCTGCTTGAAGTTGAACACCTTTCTCAGCTTGTTTACACAGCAACATCTTTTCCTTGAGTATACGTGTAGTCATAACTCCGTTTGGATTTATGCATCCTTAGCATAATGAAAGCCAAATCTTGCAGTTAAAACACTGTATCCCAGACTGTTGCAATACTTGACCACCTACAGTTTCTCTAGCCCCAACAACATTTACTGCCCTCCGATTCCGAAACTGTCCAGTCGGATTGTCATTCTTGTACCTTGGAGTAGTATCCACATTCTTGTTTCTGGTTTTTGAGGAAGTTTTGAGGTTGTTGTTGGTAGGTTTGTAAGATTTCTTAAAGTACTTTTCATGAAAGCCAAATTTTTCTGCATGTCTTTATTTCCCTCTAGCTTGTTCAAGGATACTGTCTCTTCAGAAGCTGACTATCCAGATGGTGGTGAGGATAGAATAGGCATCTCTATGCCTTTGTAACTTGTAGTTGCATGAGATTCTGGTTGGAAGTGAAGCTTTTTGATATTGGTGCATATAATATTGTGAGGTTTTGCTGATTGATAATAATGGTCTTGAGATTTTGAGCTATACAACAAGTACTAATGGGTTAGCATCTGGCCATTCTTTCAGCACGGAGTTCATTAACTTTCCTTTTGTATTGTTTCAGATGTCAAAGATTTTGGTATGAAACTTCCATCCAACTGTGTTGTTGCATGACAATTGTTATAAATCTTGACCTTCTGGTTGAAGTTGTTGAAGAAATTGAACATTGACTTGCATCGTTCAACTGTCATATTTGGTTTCTGATTTTCCTTGATCATCTGTAGAATCTTATGTATAAGACCTCAATTGTTTCCTCCATCAAGAGAGGTGAATTGACCAACTATCCGAAAATAAGTTGACTAGACATCATGAATATTGAGTGGATTCACCTTGTTGTAGCCTTTCGATGGCTTCCCAATTTCTTGAGCAGTCTGACATGGCATCAACAGTTAGTATAGTTTCATCTCAATTCATCCACCAGTCAAATCAAATGAATCGCTTCTTTTTCTGATTCAATGAGCTTCTGTTTTTCAGGAGTCATATTCATAACTTCTCGATTGTTTTTGTTCAGGAACTGCTGGAGAATCCTCTGTTACAGGAACAACTGGTGTTGCGACAATCGTTGGAGTGTATGGACCTTTGAGAATGCACTTCCGTAAGGCATCACCATTTGGTCTTGTATCAATGTATCATAAGAACCGTGATCGCCATTGTGCTTATCGTCCTGTTGCAAGCATTGGTGGACGATCCCTTGAACCAGCTGCCATTATGTTGTTATGCATTTGACTGTCGATTCTGGAATTTACAATTGGAGTTGTCATGATGAATGCTTGTTAATTAATGAATGAAAAATGATTTGTAGGATCTTAAGCATGTAAAGTGATTGTTGTTGTTGTGGAAAACTATTTTAAACAGGAATTTTACAAGTCTTTGACCTAAACCCGAGAAAAATACAAGGTATTTTCACAGATTTTAAAACCTAATTTGATTTTACTAAATCAAGAAAAACCGTGAAAATAGAATTGTTGTTGGTGAAATCGTTGTTGTTGTTGTTGAAGAACTTGAACTTTTGTTAACGATTTGTGAGCTAAAACGATGAACGGTGCACAATCGTTGAACTTTAAATGAGAAACGGTTGATTAAAACTCAAGTAAGGATAAACGGTGCACAAACGATTCACTTTGGATGACTAACGGGCTGTTTTGAAACAATTAAGGACAAACGGTGTAAAGTTGTTTTAACAAAGAGGGTTATAAAACAAGGTAGGGACGAGTGATGCATTATGCTTGTACTCTAGGGACTAATCATGTAAAATGCAAATTTTGTTTAATAAAACAAAATGTTTCCCTCCTGTTTCTTTCCTTCTTCAATTTGAAAATATAAAAAAAATGCAACATGTGTTCTTTTAATCATACGGGATGATACGGTTATCGTCAGTTAAAAGTAAATATACCACGTCGATCAAAAACGGATTACAATCACAATGGTATAGGTTATAAGTGCCGTAGATTATCGACACTCAAAACCGAAGGGAAAATGTGAATCAACTAGTTCTGGTGACAATGTGAATCAACTAGTTCGGGTCTCAAGTGAATCAACTAGTTTGGGTCTTATAACTTGACTAGATCGGGTCTTCAAGAAATCAACTAGTTCGGGTTTCAAGGCTGTTTACTAGATCGGTTGTCAAAGAGGTGTCTCATTTGGGTCTTTAAGGAAATGACTAGATCGGTACATAAAGGTTGAAATCATTCGGTTGTTTCTAAATGAATTAGATCGGTTCTCAAAGGTTGAAGTCGTTCGGTTGTTGCTAAATGAACTAGATCGGCACTTGTAGTTGAACTAGATCGGTTGATGTTGAAATGACTAGTTCGGTTGATGAAGAGTGACTAGATTGGTGGTCCTTCAACACTTGTACAACGGTCCTTTCTTTTGTCTTGAGCATAACCAACAAAAGAAAAACCGTCCTTGTACCTTAAACAATGGATCTTGGTCGCTTGCTTGTTTCAAACGTGGACCACAAAGAGTAATAAGCAAACCAAAAAAAACTTGAATAAGCTACTTCTAATAAGCTCACATAACACCACAACTATGATGGATTAACCTCGTTTGAAAGATTAAATAGCTTCGAATAAAAGAAGAAAAAAATGCCGAGTCCTACAGTAACCTCGTTGCAATATTTTAAATCAAGAAGTGTCCTTTTTTTCAAACCAAATACTCACACTTTTTTATTTAAACAAAACAAGCATTTTGTATTCAAATCAAACGCACCCTACTGTTGCAATATGATAAGCCCAAAGTGATATTATGAATAGAAAGCCCAAAATCAAATGCAGTGAGATATGAAAAAGGAAAAAAAACTGTTGTTGAACCAGTAGTGAGTAGACACAAGTTGGAATTTTTTTAAGAACACATTTTGTAAAAAAAAATCCGAATAAGAATAAGCTTTAAAATGTCCAAATAAGCTCAAACAAGCCGAAACAACAAAACCACAAAACCCACCCGTGGCTAGTGATACCAAATGTTGGTAACCCGATATCACTTTCACTTCACCATTTGAATCAAGAAATAAAGATAAGAAGATGAAAAGAATTTTAGAGAGAAGTTAGAGAGAGAAATAAAGAGAGAAAATGAGAATGGTTGATTAACTTGCAAAGATTACAAATGAGACCAACACCCTCTCCATCCTTGGAGAGGGGTATTTATAGTTAAAACCAAGAGGCTTTTATTCCTTGGTGTTTCTACGGGCCGGGCATGGGATTACTTGGGCTTTTGCCCGGTATACGTGACCGATTATATTACACAAAGACCCTGTTTACCCATCTTGCCTATTACAACGTATAATTAATTAATGATCGAGACCAAATATAATTAATGAACGAACTTCCTTGTTCGACTCAATATTTAAAATAATAAGTGATCTTATCGACTCAAAGTGCTGGATACTCTTCGAAAAAGGTTTAATGGTTACGATCGCATATCCTACAACATCTTATTTCACGACAATTCTGAAGTCATAAGATGGTAAGGTTAGGTATTTGTCCTATGATCCAACCAGAACCGGAGATCTACCTCTAGACACACTCTATATTAATAAATAAGCAGTCCTTAGGTATGATTGGGAGATGAATGGTATAAAGAGGAGAATGCCGACTAAGATTGAGCTAACACTGGAACAATCACAACAAGGTGTTAGTAATGACGTCTTGGTAAGCATTGAAGGGGTTGAAGAATTAAAAAGAAATGTATGGATAAAGGGTGAAAAGAAAGAAGCCCTCAACACAACTTAGGCAGAAACCAGGTCAATACATATGCTGTCAGAATCACAATGTTGATTGCTGACATTGAAGACGACATAATGGACCCAGTGATACAATGTACAACCCTTCCCAGCCATTCGGGTTTCTCTAAAAAGAAACTGGTCTCATTTGTCACAGAGATACACACGACTTCTATTGACTTTCTCACTCCGAGTTAGTTAATATTGAATAGGTGGCAGTCTGCTCCAGCCTTCGATTACTCAAACCAAAACGCACTAATCGAGTCTAGAGCCAAGAGATCCATTAAATAAATCTCATTAGGACACATTCCATTACTAATACTTGTTGAAAACCAATAAGTTCACACGCTGTTAACAAGAGTCCTACGCATTATCCTTGTGATTGTGCCAGAACATCCGAGTGATACTTATGTACTCACAATGAAGATGGAAATCCTATTTGAGCCAGCATCAAACAAGCTCTTGGTAGGTGACTTGCGAGATTCTATATGAGTCAAACTTGTGTCAACTAGAAAGAAACGATGGTGCGATTCAATGTGAATGAAACTTGTTCTAGGAAATGAATTGACGGTTTAATCAGAAAGATAGTAACTATCTGATTCACTCTTACCGTGTTGTCTGCTTTGAGACGTTCCGGTAATGAGAACAAGCAAGCATGGTAAATCTAATACATCTGATTAGAAGAAACCCTCCCAACGCCTTGGGAGCTGGAACCCTGTCAAGGAGATTCTTTGAATCTACCTGATCACAGGTACAATATTTATACTGTAAAATGGTCCTACAGAACCGGAGGTTAATCTAACCAAAGCTGGATGAATGACAAAGCCATATTCGTCCACACGCTTTATTGCTAATTGTTTTATTTCAGGATACATAAAGATGGAGATGGTGATGCCTCATTCCAGCTAGAGTCGGATTCATTACCACATGCTCATGCTCAAACTACAAAGACATACTATAAGCATCAAGATTCAAGAATCATGAAAGCTCAAGAATTAAAGACAAAGACTTCCGCATAAACTCTGATATACAAGATCTTCCTTCAAAGATATCAAGTCTATCAAGGGAGATTGTTAGCAAGCTTTCAAGATGATGCAAAGTATGAGCATGTTGGTCAAGACACAAGATCGCAAGGTTTCAAAACGATCAAGAACGGAAATGATAAAGTTATTTAAAAGATCTCGGATGAAAAAGAAAAAGTCAAAAGACAATGACAAAGGCTAAAGATCAAAGATCACAAAGCATGAAGGAACAAGCCTACAACATAGACATAGACAAAGATCACTAGAGCTCAACGACAAAAGCAATCTCATTGATCTCACGAAGGAGTGTCACAATGAACTCACTTCGGGTGAGATTGTTAGCCTGTCAAAATAATGATCCGAAACACGGAAGTTCGTTCATTTAGAATATTAAGTCTCGGTCATTTTAATATGTAACGTTGTAATAGGCTAGAACGGGTAAACGGGCTCATTTAATGTAATCTAACCGGTCACGTGTATCGGGCGAAAGCCCAAGTAAACCCGAGCCCGGCCCGTAGAATAACTAAAGGCATGAAAGCCTTTTAGTTGGATACATATACACCTCACCAAGGAAGGTGAGGTGGTTGGTCTCATTTGTAATCTTTGCAAGTTAATCAACCATTCTATTTTTCTCTCTTTATTTCTCTCTCTAACTTCTCTCTAAAATTCTTATCATCTTCTTATCTTTATTTCTTGATTCAAATGGTAAAGTGAAAGTGATATTGGGTTACCGACATTTGGTATCAAGAGCCTCGGGTGGATAGTGATTGAATTTCGTGGTTTTATAAGCTTAAAAAGCTTATTTCGTGGCTTATTGGTAGAATAAGCACACGAAGTTGTGGTTTGGTTAAGTTTTTGGATGAATATCTTGTACTTTCGGGCTTATTGTTCTTCCTAGCTTCTTTCTTAGCAAATTCGTAGCTTGAATCTCATTTCTTTTGTTTTAATTTTGTTTTTCTAGCTTGCGTTTTGGTCTAAAAAGTTGTTGTTAAATCACAAAAGGCTTGTACTTTCTTGTTTAGAATCCTTGTAATAGCTTATTTAGGTTAGTGATTTGCTTATTTCATAAGCAAGTTGGAAGATTTGGGCTTATTCGCAAATTTGAAGTCTTTTTCTTCATTGCGTTTTGTCAAAAACGTGACTGCGTTTTGTGGTAAAGACAAACAAGCACCGTACTTGAAAACGACCCTTGAAAATGACTTGTACTTGTTGCGTTTTGTGTACTTCAGCAGGTTGCATTTGGTGAAGATACTCTTGCATTTTGTCTAGAAAAACTTACGTTTTGTCTCGAAAAACTTGCGTTTTGCAAGTGATTGAAGACCTTTATATCTAGCAAACAAAATGAAACTCTGCCAAAATTTTCTAAATGTTGCATTTTGTGAAGAAAATCTCATTGCGTTTTGTTAAAAAGAGTTGCGTTTTGCTCTTGCGGTTTGTCTAGAAAACCTGCGTTTTGCTCTTGCGGTTTGTCTAGAAAACTTCGCTTTATGGAAAAATCTTGCGATTTGTCTGAGTTTCTTCCTGTGTTTTGTCCAAGACATCATTGCGTTTTGTCTCATTACAAGACACTGCGTTTTGTTAGAATTGAGCAATTACATTTTGCCAAAATCGTTGGCATTGTGTTTTGGGACCTAATTGCGTTTTGTCAACATTTTGGGACTTGGACTTTGAGACTTGTAAGAAATATTGTTCATTGTGATCATTGTGCATTTGTTATTTTTGAAAACGTTTTTGGGTTAGATTAACAATGCATAACAATAATTTTATTTTGTTTCTAACGTGAGTGATTTGAAAATAAAATTGGAGTTTTTGTTCAAAATCAAATTTTTAACAAATTCACTAATGTAATGAAATCTATATCTACGGGAACATATTAGTTAACAATTGTATCTAGTTTTCTTAATAGTACAAAACTTAAAAGAAAAACACGAAAAATCCTTAATTTCAATTTTTGGTGTTCATCATGGACCCTAGACTCAACATTGAAAGAAAATAGATGATAATGAACCCTTACAATTTGATGATCTTTGAATATAATAGAGATTGAATATTAGAGTTGATTTTGATCTTCAATTGATGTTTAGATGGTTGATTTTGAGTTTTGGTGGGTTTGGGTCGTGTTCGTCGAGTGCAGCAGGTAAGGGGGTGTTTGTTTTTCTGTTTTATAATTTTTGTTAAGAGTCCCATATTTTTCCTGGCGGTCCCAAATATATTTGGGGGCCGCCTATATGGGGGCCGCCCTTAGACAGGACTTTGAACTTGATTTTGACAAAAAAATTGAGAAGAGAGGTGACATTTTAATTTGCATTTCGCGAATTAAAGGTGCTTAAAGTACTTCGGATAAAGTATTTAAGTTGTCACGACACGAAATGGAACACAGACTAGAATTAAGACAGAAGAAGGAGAAGCGGACTTATATGATTTATGGAATGTGTTCCATCATTCCTAAACCAAGACGTAGATAGTTAAACGATTCACGTTTAAGGGGTTTAGTAAGGATGTCGGCGATGTTGTCGATGGACGGCACTTTTTCGATTGAGATATGTCCTTTCTGGACATTATCACAAAGAAAGTGGTGATGTATTTCGATATGTTTGGTACGAAAATGTTGCATAGGGTTTTTGCTAAGGTAAATCGAACCTTTGTTGTCGCACATGATGGGAATGTCGTCATACGTCATAGTCGATGAGAGCTTGTTTCATCCATAGTGCTTGTTGACATGCCTTTTCGACGCTTACATATTCGGCTTCGGTAGTGGATATAGCAAGAGCGGTTTGTTTCTTCGTGAACCAAGATGTCAAACAACATCCCACGAACGTACAAATATCGCTAGTGCTCTTTTGATCCACATAATCTCCCACATGATCAAAGTCGGCATATACTACGGTTTCTATGTTGGTCCCCTTAGGATACCATAATCCTAAGTGCGTAGTCCCTTTAATGTATCGAAAGATACACTTAACTGCTTAAAGGTGAGAGGTTTTGGGAGCCTCTTAAACATGATATCGGGCCTACTTGTTGTTATGTATAATAAACTACCTATCATGCCTCGATACTTGGTACTATCTACCGACTCACACTCTTTGTCTTTCGTAAGTTTAGTATCGGAGGACATGGGGGTTTTCATTGGTTTAGAATCTTCTAGACCAAATATATTAAGCATTTCTTGAATATACTTAGATTAATTAAAGAAGATACCGTCTTCCATTTGTTTTATTTGTAATCCAAGGAAGAAGTTAAGTTCACCCATCATGCTCATCTCGAACTCGTCATGCATGATTTTGGCAAATTCATCACACATGTCTTGACAAGTCGAATCGAATATAATGTCATCGACATATATTTGAACAATGATGAGATTTGGACTTTTCTTCTTAGTAAAAAGAGTGTTATCTACCATTCCTATTTTATATTCATGTTTAATAAGGAAAGCTTTTAGTCTATCATACCAAGCTTTGGGTGCTTGTTTAAGACCATATAAAGCTTTCTTTAGTTTATAAACATGATTTGGTTTCTCGAAATCAATGAATCCTAGAGGTTGAGCCACGTATACCTCCTCATTGATAAAACCGTTCAGGAATGCACTTTTTACATCCATTTGGAATAGTTTAAAATCTAAGGCACAAGCATAGGCTAATAATATCCTAATAGACTCAAGTCTAGCAACTGGAGCATAAGTTTCATCATAATCGATGCCCTCTTGTTGATTATAGCCTTGAGCAACTAACCTAGCCTTATTTTGAGAAACAACACCGTTCTCGTCTAACTTATTTCTAAATACCTACTTAGTTCCTATGATTGTCATATTCCTAGGTTGTGGAACTAACTCCCAAATGTCGTTAGCAATGAATTGATTTAATTCTTCTTGCATGACGACTATCCAACTTTCATCTCCTAATGCTTCATTCACATTCTTAGGTTCTAGTGATATAAAACAAAAGAAGTTACTTTGGTTTTGGGCTTGTGACCTAAGGGTTCTTTTGATTTTAAGGTTTCCTATGGACATTTTCATAAAGGATCGTTCCTAGATTCTTAAAATATTGTCTATTTCGTCAATCTATAATGTTTCTATCATAAAAACAACAATTTTCTAGGTTTTTTCTTTTTGGTTCCCCTAATAGCTTCTTATTCACTAGTAATCATCCACCAAGGGTGATGTCTTTAGAGGGTGGTGGATTAGTTTCATCGACTGTAACGTTGAGTGATCGTTGATTTTCCTAGTGTGTTTTATTAAGATGATGTAGGGCTTTTATATTTTGTTGAGTAACCTAAAAAGGAACCTTTTGTATGACTTGGCGTCAAGCTGGTAAGTAGTCTTTTTGGTGTTTTAAATGAAGCACTTGCTTCTTATCATTCTAAAATAGTCAAGAGTAGGTTCCTACCTTCTCAAGAGTTCATAAGGTGTTTTACTAGGATGGCTCTAATTAGATTCGGTTGTGAAGGTATGTTGATTGTATCTTCGGTGGCGTTACACCAAAACTTTTGTGGTAATGATTGCTCATTCAACATGGTTCTACTCATTTCTTGAAGTGTCATATTTTTCCTTTCAACCACGCCATTTGATTGAGGAGTGCGTGGAGCCGAGAAGTTATGAGTAATACCATTGGCATAACAAAACTCTTCAAATTGCACTTCATTATCAAACTCTCTACCGTGGTCGGTTCTTATTGACACTATTATACATCTTAATTGGTTTTGTATTTTCTTACTGAATATTTCAAATTGATCGAAAGCTTTGGTTTTATCCTTAAGGAATCTAGTCAAACTATACCTAGAGTAGTCATCTACTATGACTATGGTGTAGCGGTTTCCTCCGTAACTTCGTACGGCGGATGGACCTAAAAGATCCATGTGGAGAAGTTCTAAGCATCTAGTCGTTGAGACTATGTTCTTAGCTTTATGACTAACGTGAGCTTGTTTTCCAATTTTGCAAGCATCACAAATTTTTTGATCAAACTTAAGCTTAGGTAAGTTTCTAACTAGTTCCTTAGATGCTAACAATTGAATGAGATGCATATTAGCGTGACTTAATCTCATATGCCACAATGTGGAGTTTTCATCAATCATTGCAAGACATATTTTGTCTTTTGGCTTATTTCCTAATTTCATCACATACAAGCCTTTCTTCCTAATACCTCTACCTATGACTTTACCATCCTTAGTAATTTCATTATCATGTTCAGAGAAAGTTACTCTACACTTATTATCACATATTTGTCCTACACTTAGCAAGTTAAATCCTAAGTTATCAACATGTTCTACATTATCTATATTGAGAGAGTCATTAGAAATCGTACCTTTGCTAATGATGTTACCGCGAAGATTGCTACCAAAAATAACATTACCTCCATTGTATGCCTTGTACGTGGAGAAGAGCTTTTGGTTACCCGTCATATGTTTAGAGCATCCGCTATCTTTAATCCATTCGTCGGGTTCCAAGTTGACTCCAAGGCATATCTATTTATATAGTACAATGACTTAAACATTTGGTCCCTAATATCTCATGGGTCTAAAGTTGTTAGTGCTAAACATACCTTGCATTTGATGTAGTTGGTTGGGATGAGGAAATGGAGAATACATTTCCCATGGAATGCAACTTTGATGTGGAAAGTTGTTCCAAGTTACAAGAAAGCCATGAGGTCGATTTTGTCGACCAATGTTCCTTTTTGGTTGTGGCATTTTGGCACGAGGATAATTATTATTGACTCTTCTAGGAGGTGGAGTTTTTGATCTAAAATTAGGTTTCGAAAATCCAACTCCGGGTTTTGACAATGGTTTATAAAATTGTTTGACTTCATTGTCATTAGCAACGGGAACTTTTACCTTGTTTACAATTATGTGTTTTGGTCTAGGACCTAAAATAGATTTTTGAAAAGACACACTTTTCTCAGATCCAGGCGTTGCTGGTGGTGGTCCCATATTTGCTTTGGGGGCCGCCTGAGCACTTTAGGGGCCGCCCATATTTATGGGACCTCCATCAGAGGTTACCTTTTTCTGAGCTTTCACAAATTTTATTTCCTTAGTTCCACTAGATGATGCTTCAAATGAATTAAACCCTAATCCTAATTTATCACCGGAGGGTTTTTGATTACTTAGCATTTCATTTAAACAATGTGTACTCTTTTCAAATCTATTTAATCTAGTGGATTATTTATTTTTTTGAGTTTTTCATTCTCAATTTTAAGTGTATGACATTTTACACAATCGAGATCAACTCCCTTGTTTTTCTCGAGTGTAGACAATTTAGGTTTTAATTCTCTAAGCTCGTTTTCTAGACTATTTCTAGTGGCTTTTAATCTTTTGTTTTTAGTGATTATGTTTAAACTCATTTTGCATAGTTTGTCATACTCATTATCTAAAGCTAAATCATCTATTGATGTGTTTTTATCACTAAAGTAAGAGGATTCGAAACATACCTCATTTGGTGCTTGAGCTACAAGACATGTCTCATCTTAGATCTTTTCATCATCTTCTTCACCGCTATCGCTCCAAGAACCTCCAACAAATGCTCTTTGGTTCTTGTCTCTCGGTGGCTTTGGACATTCTCCAATAAGATAAATTGGATCACCGCATCTAAAGCACTTCCTTTCACTTTTTCTGTCACACCCTGCCAAGGCAAAAACGCAAGGCGCGACGAGAAAGGAAATCATCACAACACATTGGCGTCTATATAGAGAAACTAAACATACAAAAAAAATACAAGGTATAGACATGCAGTGTCATGAAAATACCCAAAAACATCATCAAAATCCAAAAGGCGTCTGACATTGAAATAAAGGCAGTTCATGCCAATGTCATGACATGCAAACATTTAAACATTTCAACAAACAAGCCTAATAATGTTTATCATCCAAACAAATAGAAAAATCTAAATAACTAAACTTCGCCAACTGCCTACGGTCCATCTAGCCATTTTTCTTAACCTCAATCTTAACTTGTTGAGTACCTGAAAATGATGCTTATACATCAACACAATGGTTGGTGAGAAACATAAGTTTTAAGACACCCATTTCAAATCCTTTCTAAAAACACATATCCGAATTACTATAATTATAAAACATGCATAGCAGGATAGTTACTAACTACTATATAAGCTAACATGCATACAATCCAATCAATCATACAACACACTGGGTAGGCGTACCCATCCGCTCCTAAATCTGTGATTTCCTGACATGCTAACACGAAGTACATACAGGCCATTCACTATACTTAACATGTTTATTCTCAGGACATGAAAGCGTCCAACCAATCCACATTGAGTAGGCGTACTCATCTGCTCCCATAATACAAACCAACATGTAGCACATAACATATAATAGCCAGTTAAAAGTCCATGCACAAAGTAAACACATAATCACATCAATCTAAATCATTTTAAAACACTTTGCATCATTTCCATCCCAAGTTTAAAACGCAGTAAAAAGTGGGACTATGTAACTCACCTGAATGCTCAAGCGCAGCTTCCAAATCTTAACACGCAACTATACAATAAATAATACATGGTTACACGCGACCAAGCTAAAATCTCTAGTCCAAGTAACTCACATATGATGGATGTCTAAGGGTTTGATTAACCACCATGGGTCACCCTGACACCATGCCCAACCTTAACCACTTCAGTTACACATTACACTAGTCAACTACAATTTATTCAAAAATGCAGAATTCTAGTGTGTATTTACCAACTTAAAAACCATACTTTCTTACCTTAATAAATTATACCAAAAATCACCTAAATTCATTTATGAGTTTACTAACTACCTTGTGATTCCCAAAAACCCATTACTTGCACAACTATCCCAAATAAAATCCAACTTCAAAACTCTCCCAATTCGGATCTGATTGCACACTAAAAAGTATGGCCATAAATATCATACTTAGACACACAATCAGAATCTCTCATTCTAGGGTTTATTTATATACATATTGAACTTAATCTTTATAGATTGGCTAACATTAATTCCACTTTTAAGTTAGGGTTTAACCTTCCCAATCATGACCTAATTCTGACCGGTATTTATTGTTTTGACAACATTTCTTGTTTTGACCAATCGACCAACTAACCGAACTCAAAATAATTCGAGACCATACGTTTTGAAAAATAGACTCTCTGAACTACAATTTAGGCTTTTGAATCATATCAAAACACGTTTTTAACATCTAGATATCATCAGTTGAACATAGCCCTGAATTCTGCTCAACTCTATTTCATGAATTAACGCGATCTAACTCTAACCACTTACACCAATTGTAACAATCCGTATTTTCAGGTCATTTACACCAATAAACTTTCAAATATTTATTTTGAACTTTTACGCAATTACTTTTAATTTCAACCGTTTAGTTAAATCGCGTAAACTAAAAATCAACAATCAACGTAAACCGACCTCAAACAAATAAAAGTTTACGTCAAACAAGTGTTATATTGTCTGTACGAAGATAAATTATATATTTTCATATTTTTTTATACTTTACGTAGAACGCTTACGGTTTGCAATTTAGAGCCTTTTAACATGCATGGAAATCAATTCAACCATCTATACTTCAACAAATATCCACCATAATATCCAATACTCAAAGATTTTATCATTTCTATACCAATAACATACATGGCCGGTTACACCTTAGAGAAACAAGAATTAAATCATAAACACTCCACTAAAACCCACTTTTACTTGGTTTATATTAACCTTGAACCATAGGGTCTTCATAAATCTTTAACCATGGGATATCAAGGCCAAATCATGTCCCTCATGCCCAATAATGGCCGGCTGAATTCAAGGAACAAGCAAGCAAGAAGCATGCTTGGTCTAGTCTACACAACATGTCCTTAAACCTTTGTTTAATCTACACACCATGCTTTTGTCTCCTTATAAGCCAACATCTTTTCCTATCTCTTATTTCTTGCATTTTCACGTCTCCTAATTTCATTCTTGTACTACCACTGTCTATTCTCATTCATGTACACTTTACTCACTATATGAAATTCACTTATGCTGTAACAATAAACAAACATTTGTTCCCATAATACCACCATATATTTCATCTCCTAGGTTGTAACAAAGCATATCAAACATTTACATAAGCCTTAATAACCATCATCAACATCACATTCATACAACTCACCTTTCATCATAGTAAACACAACCGTTCCTCTGTCCACCACTCGCTCAAATTCCGGTAATAAGGCGAGTCCCTCGATATCATACATCACACCTTCGCCTCAAATGTTCTCTTAGCCAAGAGTACTAGCAACAATATTATGACGCTGGGTCTCATGACTCTTGCGGACCACGTCTAGTGACGTTTGTTGTTATCTAAGGTGAACATAGACATGTAAATGTGGTACTGGATGCAAATTCATCCATGATACTACAAAGTGAGCTTGTGTGAGTTGAGTCTTGGATGTATAGCTTACAATATTAAAGCCTCAAATACGAGTTTAGTTCGAGTTGTTGTTTAGTTCGAGTATCTTGCTATACCGATCAATAGCAAGTATGCATGGTACTATTTAATTGAGATTTTGAGTCCCACCTAAAGACAGATTCGCGTTAATGATTCGTGTTCGGTCTGTTCAGTGTGGGGTTTTTGCTTTATTTGGCTAGAGTTTACGTTCATAGGTGTTCGTGACAAACGTGTGGTTCGGAAAACTCTGTCGCATCTCGTTGAATCTTGTGTTCATGTGACTTGATGTTCTTACGCGTGTTGGATGTTGATCATCGTACCTGTTTGGCTTGAAGGTATACTTTTAGATTCACCTTCACGTTTTGTTTATTGATCGTAAAAATAGATAGCTACTTCATCTCGTTTATTATTAAACACGTCTTAATCCATTATAAAAACATAACATATATATACATAATATTATTCAATTTGTAAACCATGGTCCAAGCTCGTCACAGTTAGTGATGGCTAGTCGGAACTTTACAGATCTTTATATAGCTATATATGCACTCACTAATGATAGTTATCAAGTTCGAGTAAGCAGTCGCTCTACAAATAAAAATGACGTTCTGTATGCAAACGTAAAACATGAAGAAAATGTGCTAATCTTGGTTGGCTTTTGTATTATCATTCCCCCTCTTTTAATATTACTACCAGATAAAAAGACCACAGTCATATGAAAGCTTTTTATGCTAGTCCTACTCACATTCTAGTTTATAATAAGTCATCTATATATGCTTTCGAAAAGATCACAACAACCTGTTCATTTTCTAAAAGAATAAAACTAGTGAGTGGAGCTAATATAAAGTCCTATGATTGAATTCTTTACTATGTATGAAATGTTCACGTTATCTTCATGGGTTTAAAATATCAATTTACATATTTGGTCCCTGATTTATAAAACTAGATACAAGTAAATATTATAAAATTTTAAAGTAACACTTTTGGCCCCTATCCATTTCATGCTCTTCAAAACTAGTCCGAAGTTGTAATTTCGTTATTTTGTCTTTAACGAAATTTTGTTTATAAGTGGTACGTCTCAAATGTTATGATCAATCTAATCATCTGAAAGTATATTTTAACATGGATAGCATATTATAAATAATACACCATTAACAATTAAGATATACTATATTTTAAATGAGTATAAAGGCTTCTTGGATAAAAATGTTTAAACTATAATACTAAACCAATAATTAATCCGCTTGATTTATTAATAGTAGTAGTTGATCAATTATTGTAGATCATGTGAGTGCAAAATAAGTTTGGACGTTGTTAGCGTCACGATTGGCTAAGAGTAGTTGCTCGGCTATTTGCGCACTTCATTCCATCTTCTAACAAGGTGAGTTTATAGCCCCTCTTTTACTTGTTTTACATTGCTTTACAAATCTCGGGGGAGAATACATGCTCATTACAACTTGTTTACATACTCATACTTATACTCATTTACAAACTTGGTTACTTGGTTTATATAACACTCTTTCTACTTAGGAATTTAAGTATTTAAAGCTGTTTATGAATACAATGGTTACTTCTTCATTGGACACAAGTATTTTCGGTTATCATCCCCTGTTTACGTGTTGCCTAAGTAGCGATTAGACCACTCAATGCCCGAACTATCATGAACTGTTAATTTCTTGACTGGAGGACCGGTTGAGGGAGCGCGAATGTTATAAATAGATCTATTGGGACTAATTATCCCTATCCGGGTGAGTAGCGCTCATTGTGCCGGTTTGCCGGACAACGGATATATACCATGTTGAATCCCATTTGGTGTCTTGGTCAAACACCGGTAGGGCATAAGTCATTTGGCATATTATATGCTACATAAATTAGCTTCGGTGTCATGAGCTTAGCGCAACAGTAGATACATTTTTCACATACATTTTAGAAATCTTGTGGTCCACACTACTTTGTTGAATATTACTGATTACTAAACACTTTTCATTATACTGTGGTGAAGCAGTAGACACTATACTTTTTGGGTTCTACATTTACACTTATATTTTGACGACTATTATAGGAACATAATTGGTCATGCATACTTTATAATCTTTGGATTTCATCATTTACGTTTATTCTTACAAAACTTTATGAACTTACCAACTTTATGTTGACTTTTTTAAGCATGTTTTTCTCAGGTGAATTAGATGCTTGGATTATCTGATGTGCATTGTAGTCTTCTACATTCAAATGATCAAATCTCGTTGTATTGTTTTCAAGCTTTTCATTGTGATAAAATTTTGGGACAAATGTTATATCAATTTCAAGAAAATCAACGAAATTACTTTTCAAACGACACATTTAGAGGTCGTTCTCTTGTATCTTGTGCTGTTGTATTATGAAGTAACGCCCCCGGACATATTTTCGTTGCGACACATTTTTGGGGGTGTTACATAGCGGAACAAATGGGCGTTAAGAATCTCCAAGAAAATGTGGATTCACGTTTAGTGGCCAATCAGGTGAACGGAACGTATGTTATAAAGGAGACTGACATGATCCGCTGCTTGGAAAAGGTAATAACACTTACAAACAGCTTCAAGGCATTCTCAATCAGACAAGTCCCTAGAAGTGAAAACAAAAAAGCCGCCGCACTAAGAAAAATAACTTCCACAAGCTTTGCACATTTGAGTAAGCAAGTATTGGTTAAAGAATTAAAAGAAAAGTCCATAAGTGAAGTAGAAATGTTGGCAGTAGTGGAGGAAGAAGGAGATACATAGATGACTCTAATTTTCAAATACCTTGCGGAAGGAATCCTACCAGAAGATGTGAAGAAAGTAAGGGCAATAAGACGTAAGTCGTGGCGATTTGTCGTAATTAATGGGACCCTTTACGAAAAATCCTTTCTCGTACCATGGCTACGGTGCATAGGGCCACTCCAAACCAACTATGTTTTGAGAGAGATACATGAAGGATCTTGTAGCATGCACGCATGTACACGATCCGTCGTGGCTAAGGCCTTATGGACTGGTTACTACTGGCCTACCATGCATAAAGACGTAAGGACGTTAATAAGAGCATGCCAAAACTGTCAAGTTCATAAACCCGTTCCAAGGAACCTCCAGCAAAAGCTAACCCCAATCACGTCTCTATGGCCATTCTACAAATGGGGAATTGACATAGCTGGACCTTTTTTAGAAGGGCCAGGGAAAGTAAAATTTTTGATAGTGGCCATGGACTACTTCACAAAATAGATTGAAGCAAAACCGGTCGTAACCATCACTGGCAATCAGATCAAAAAATTTGTGTGGGACAACATCGTCTGCAGATTTGGACTCCCCGGAGAGATTATTTCAGTTAATGGAAAACAGTTCCGAGACGATCCATTTAAGGATTGGTGCGAAAAACTGTGTATCCGCTAACATTTTACTTCTGTTAAACATCCACAGACCAATGGCCTCATAGAAAGAGCAAATCGCAGCTTAGGAGAAGGATTAAAAGCAAGATTGGATGCAAGAAGCAAGAACTTGATGGAAGATCTCCCTCATGTACTATAGGCACACCGCACAATGATAAAATATAGCAACGGAGATACCCCCTTCTCATTAACATATGGAACGGAGGAGGTCATTCCGGCAGAGATTGGCATGCCTACACTCAGAACAACGGAAGTGGACTTGGGACAAAACAATGAAGCTTTGGAAATCAACCTTGATCTCTTGGAAGGAAGGAGAGGGGAAGCAGCAATACGTGAAGCTAAGAGTAAAGCAAAAATGGAAAAATACTATAACTCAAAAGTTTGAAATACAAGTTTCAAACCAGGAGACCGTCTAACGCACTTCGTATTCATATAACCAAGATTTCGAACAGCTGTAAATATAGCGCCATTTAGTGAGTACGTGTTGACTAGAGCTCACTGCAGAGTCACGCCTGACGGAATGTTAGTCTTCTTTTGTCAATGTTAGAATCGGTTGTCTTGTTGTAGAGATGGATTCCACCGAGTATCGTCTATACGATGATCATAGCTCGACTGAATGTCACTGACTCTTCCCTTCTCCGTGTTCATTGTCCTCATTCAATCAGGGATACCAGAGATGACTTTGGAATCGTTTGTTGTAGTCATCCTACCACTTTCCTAATAGCACCATCAGTAATAACATTCGTTTACCGGAGTTCAACTCTAAACGTAGAAGAACCGCCACACAGTCTTGTCTTCAAAGAATGTAATTGATCGCCTACACGCCACGTGATTCATACCACTCTAAGCAGATCCGTGTAATGATCTCTCGACAAATTCTTGAAGACTGTCGCTAGACGATTGATCTCGAACTATAATGAATTAAATTGCTGTAATGTAGTGAGTGTACCTGTATGAGCTCTCTGGCTGTATCACCACCTCACATCCGATGTGTGTTTGTGCTTAGTTCAAGTTGTAGTAACGTTTTGCTGAGTCATTTGGATATACACTCACGAGTTGGAGAGATTAGATAGAGACTCAGTACTAATCACAGTTGACGCAGCATTGAGTTAATGTCATGATTTTGCATCGACGTGACTTCATATCTTCCATCCTCATGCTGATTACTGTGAAGAATCGAGATGCAGACCACTTAGAGTAACTGTAGAACGACGCGTGAAACACAAATTCCAGTGATGCATAATTAAGGCCGCCTCTTCGAGAGTCTTGTGGCATTAATGGAGCTATTGTACAGGTTCTTCAACCACTCGTGATGCCGCGCCTCCTTACGTAATTGTTCTGTCAGACAGACCATGATTCTGAACACGGATCTCGTAAGTAGAAGAATTGTGACTCGAAGTACTGATCACGAGTTTGTAGTTAGTCCTAGTACGTGAGTGTCTTCGGTCGCTGAGTGGGGATCAGCATCATAGTGGTTGGGTAGTGGGTTGTGTTGACTAGACTAGTATAACCCTCGACTTGGTTGTCACGATGTAGAATGATCCAGGTGTCAAGATTGCAGTCGTGAGGTGTAGGGATATTTAGATATGCGCCCATATCGTGTCTTCGGATTCTGGTTTGTGGAGACCTGAGACAGAGATGATGACTTGTCATATCACAAGATTAGGGAGGGTGGATGAGATCCATGCTTAGTTATCTATGCTTGCTTAAGTATTCTCATGGTAGACAGGGCATTGTAGAAAAGAAATGTGATTTTTGGCCGATTTCTTTGTCTTCAGCACCAAACCGTAGAGGCTCGTACATGTTCGTCGGAAGGTCGTATTAGTTCTGTTTCTCGCCATTTTGATGATAGCTATTTATAGATTGCAAAATTGATTGAAGACTGAAGGTGACCGCGCTCTTGATACTTTTTTGCAGGTCATATAGTATTACGTAAGGTACGTGCATTCCATAGTACGTAAATATTCAGACTGAAACAGACTTGCGTTTTCAAATGGATAGTGGTACGTCTGTGCTAAGGGTAACGAGCAGCGCGTGTTGCTTGTAGATGATCACTTCTGTTGGTGGATGAGAAGAGGTAGGGGTTAGTAGGTAGAGGAGGACGAGAGGGAGAAGATTGTGTGATTGGAACTCCAAAGATAGCAGTCTAAGAGAGCCATCTTGGGTCTCCGCGCTCCCAACAGTGATCCCTTCTGTCTGGTTGCGCGACTTGGAGGTGGACAGGGAGGAGCTCGTGTGAGGTATGGGAGGGATAGTGCACGAGGTAGGCGCCGTGTACTGGGTGTGTGGTGTGTGGATGAGTAAGAGTGCTGATGGCTTCGTACTTCGCGCGTTTTCCTTCTATTGTCTTTATGCTTTGAGTGGGTTCACCATGCCTGAATGTGTTAGAGGTGGTCGTGGTTCTCTAGTCATCGTAGAAGTGATACATGGGTCTCTATTGACTCTCGCATGAGTGTGCTTTCGATCTCAGTTCTACAGAACTATCTATGCTGATGACTGTCATGTCGGTACATGTTCGATGGCTGATGAATAGTGGATTAAAATCTCGTACATGTGATGCATGTTCATCGATGTAGTGTAAGAATTGTACGCTTGAGAGTGTTTAATGGATCTAGTTTGTGTGGATTAGTAGGACTCAGGATCGGCTCTGAATAAGTCTTAGTCCCTATGTAGTGTAAGAGTCGATTGATCTAGCTCGTGCCAATCGCAATTAGCGTCATTGGCGTGGTGATATACGTGATAACTGTACTTGTTCATTAGAGCAGTTACTTCTGTAGGGGAAGCTGGCAAGAGGTGTCTTCGATATATGACTGAGTCGTAGACTCTGGGTTGAGTCGGCTGATATGCCTCCTTTGTGGTAGATGTGAGTGACGCGAATGCATTTCTCCTCGAGGACGTGAGTGATTGCCGCCTCGCTCACTAGATATAAGCTCCAGGTATGACGTATGTGTCAAGATTCGACCTACATGCGAGCTCAGATTGAATACTCTCATAACTGAAGACGCGAGCGTAGCCTTTGTGTGTGGTAAGGTGGTAGTGTGGATTCGGAAAAAGGTGTGGCTTGTATGATTAGTGTGTGTGTAGACCCCTAGGTGACTGTCTGGTTTGCTGGTGATGTTGGTTAGTGATGCTTGAATCGTTTTGGAGAGGTTGAGAGAAGAATCGATTGTGTGCTCTCTGCAGAGATGCTGTCAATTCGTGCGTGTGGTCGCATGTTATGAGGCTATTAGCAGGAATAGATAGTTAGGTGGTAGCCTGATGTATGGTCAGTGTGGAGTCACGATGGACCTATTGATCGTGAACCTGTCCGTACTCAGTATTGGCTCTTTCGTTAAGGTTCGTCACTAGACCTGTGACTTGACTCCGCTCAAGTGGAGATGGATGTCGTGCGAAAGCTGAGTCGTTCGCATGTAGGATGTTTATGTGAGAGAGAACAGTGGTTTTGAGCTGGTGCTCGTAGGCATTCGCTGTCAAGTCTATACGTTTACGCTTTGAGTGGAGTTTTAGGTGTCTGTGTCTTGTGTCATTGTTGGCTTTTGGCCAAGTCTTGAAGTGATCCCTCGAGAAGAGATTGAATAGCTTGGACTAGGCCGATAGCGCAGATGTAAGGTACTTCAGCTCGATTTGGGCTCAGGGTTTGGTGTGTGACGAATCTAATTGACGCGTTTGATCCGTTAGGCGCTCAGATATCTATGCGGGTCAGATGTAGTTTACCTCCTCCTACCGGATGTATGTTGCTTCGATAGATAGATTTCTGTGTGGAAGTACTGCCAGCCTGTTGCTATAGACTTGTAGATCTGTCTATGATCCTCCACGCGAGACACTTCGGTCTGATGCACTTCTACGCGCATGATGACACGAAATCACTTCCTCATGTCAGTGTTGTTATCCTATAAGTGTTCACCAATAGCACTCTAATGTGAAATCCAATGTGTCGAAATATCCTACAGAGTAGGAAATGCGCTTGTAGTAGTGGTATGAGCTGTGGAGGAGATCATTCGTAGTCGAGCATAGATCAATAGACTAAGACTCTCTGTTGTTCGTTGTCGCAACTGAGCTAAGATGACTACGTTGCACTGAATGGAACTCATGCTTTGGTACGTCAGGATAGTCTTAGTCACGTTGCGTGGGATAGTCACAGGTAGGTCGGAGGAACTGCCGATGAGAAGCACTGAATGTATGAATCGCAATGTGATGATTGTCTGGGTTCAGACAATGGTGTCATTCGGTTCTCTATTTCGATTGGAACAGCACGCATCGTGTGTGTCCCTCTAGTGAGCGAGTTACCTGCCGTGATATCTGTGTCACAGTACTGCTCTGTGTGATACTGAGGTCCTCCTACGTCATTGCGATTATCTGAGAGAGAAGGCTTTGTGTCTGACTTGCGTAAGACGTGCAAACTATCTCGAGCTCTGTCTGCTCTACTCAGACGTAAGAACCCTCGTCATATCTAAGATCTATACAGTGCTCGTTTGTGCACTCCCAAGATGTGACTATCGACATCTTATCTTACTACGATAACGACATGGTCGCTTCTAGTAGCGCTCGATATGTGTAGATCAGTAGTGTGTGGTCGCGACGTGAGTCTGTTGCGTGTACAGTCATGTGTAGCGCGCGATTTAGTGTGGTGGAAGAAGTGTTCAAGAGCTCTAACGTGGGAGGAGGATCTCAGTACAAACAAGGGGAATACAGGCTTGTTACTAAGTATGGAGAATAGTAGTGATGAGTATGTCCTCTCACTCTCATTACATCAGTAAGCTCGAGACATGCATATAGCGAGTCGAGAAGAGCTGCAATCTGAAGATGTATAGATTGGGATCAGATTGGCAATGTCGTGTCATTCAGGGCAATGGTGATCAGACTCATTCTATCAGGTGTGCGTATCACTTGCACATAAAGAGTCGTACTTATGTAAAATGAGAGTGGAGAGTGTCTCTCGAACGCTCACTGACTGAATAGCTTGGTATATTCCTCACAGAAATCCTCAACCACTCCTTCCTTGCGTGTAGCACAACTATGCTTGTACGCATATCGATAACTATGAGGCAGACTATGTCAATTGCGCGTCCGATCAATATTGACTTCATCTGTGAACTGAAATGATCTCGATTGTGACTCCGCTATGTCTAACGAGAATGTATATAGATGTAACTAGAAAGAATAGAGAGACATATCGCATCAGAGCGATCAAGAACTCACACAACCTGGCTGTCTTACTCACTCTCCATCAGATTATCTGCATCTCACTCACGCGACTCTCAGACTCTAGTGACGGTTTCATCTCGTTGGTAGTACTGACGCGAGAATAGCTCTCTATGAGCTGGATGAATTTATCAGTACTATCTAGTGTTTCCGTACTACTCGAGAACACTAATGTCCTAAATATACTCATATCTCTTACTAGCAATTCACAGAGTTGCTCTCAGTCTAACTCGTTGTTACTTTCCCATTCGCAACATTGCGATCACCTTCTCATACTGCTCTTCTAAATTGTGTACTCTCGTATTTACGTAATTGTAATAATTTCTCGCTCACATACCTCAAGTGCACCTCTAACACCAGACCACCCCCTAGTCGATTGCGCACTATTAAGTCTAGTCCCAGTTCACATCTAGAACTACACTAGTGCAGACTGTGTGTGGATGTATCTAGATCACGTCCAATATCACAGCTCTTACTACCGTTTACTTTAGCTAACTCTTAGATTAAATCCACCTTGAGTATCTCCATCCCTGTACCCATTGCAGTGACAACTCACACGCACTCTCGCCAAATAACACAATTGTGTGACATACTCTGCCTATATTATCACAGATTATACCATTCCAAACTCGTTGCTTCTAATTTAATATGCGACTGACACAGTCGACCTCTCCACTGTCTGCGTGTGTCACACCGTACCATTTCCTAATGTCCACCAACAAATTCTTTGAAGACCTTCCATTACACACGATGTATATACAAACATTGATTGTTGTATGTGGATTGTGTCTCTAAATAACACCTTCTGTCCTCACTCCATACCTCCTCCTTGTCACAAACTCTTGCCCACTCAGATCACTGTAGAAACAATACACATAATAAAATAAATTTCAACTACCAAATCACAACACTTTAAACACAACCATTATACGATGTATCAGCATCACCACATGATTCACCAAATAACATAAACAACACCCCACCCCCACAATAATTACTCTCGCACATCCTCCGTATGCCACAATTAAATTCATCATATGTGTGTGCTCATATAAAACCAGACTCAAGGTTTTATTAACTCCTCACACTATACTCTCACAGAGCTACTATAATTATAGACCCCAATGACACGTACCAACGCTATTCAATCACCTAGGGATATAAAGTATGATGTATTATCTACTGTCTTCTCTACTTATGATAATATAGTCTGTTAATTCAAGATCACTAAATGCTGTCACTCTACTCGGAAAGCCCCACATGCCATTTTCAATTAGTAACCGTATCATGTATAGTCTTCCGACTCTCAGACACTCCACATTTATAAATTCATCATAACACATACCACACCAATAGATAGTTCGATAGATTCACATAATGTCAACCCACCATCACTGCTGCACAATACTCATCAGATATCTTGTGTAATCTGTAAAGCCTATATCTCCCAAGAAACCAACTGCGTAACTCAAATAATATCTGACTGTGTAACGAGACACACCACAACACATCTCTCACCTGCCACGTGTTCGATTATCGACCTAAATGACTCCCCGATTCACTTCTCGTCCTCCGACGATACTCCTTATATAGTTATGAAGCCCTGATCGTACGCTGTATAACTAGACTATAATTCAAAGTACACTGGAAAATTGTATATTTTACTCTACGCGGTCAAGTCGCCTAGATACCTCAATAACAGTCCCTCAGACCTCTATCGTTTATTTAAGCAAACACGCTCTGACTGTTTACAAAAGACAATCGTAACCCAAACATTGAAAGCAATCTCTTAACTTACGAGAACTGTGATCATTCGCTAATAAGTCTATTCTGTACTGTGTTGTTGAACTGTCCTCCATCTTACGCCGTATATCAACTAATAGCCACATACGGTAAACCAGTACATCATACCCATCTGGAACTAGAGTGAACGCGCACACAACCACTGACTCTGTCATGAAGTCTTACGAACGTGTAACCCTCAAGTCTCCATGTACGTGTCTAAACATTGTGTACTATCTACCCTACACATAATTCTCAAAAAAATTTACATGTAGTAAATGTTGTGCTCTATGACCATGAACGTTAGTAACCACAGAAAACATGTTTCTTGTTTGTACTCACGAGATAACTTGAATACCTACTCTAATACTCAAATCCTCACATACCGAGCCAATTGTGATGTGTAACTCAGAGTATATATTGAAGAGTCAAGTAGCTATGATGCCTCCTAAGTGCTCACCACGTGGTACCTCAATGATCTATTCATATCTGTAGTGCTATTACTACCATCTACTCCATACTAATTTTACTAACACAGTTACCCAATCATAACACACTCATGTATCTCGTAATTACTTCTATCACATCAACATGTAAAATAATATACGCTCCACCTACGTACCAACCTGTATAATTATGTCAACACGGAATCATGTGTCACTCACTCCAGACTGTTGAAGTAATCTCACCACCTGACCAAGATACCAAAATCATCACCCAACACCGACTGTCACCAGTAAAGTGATACTCTATGCAAGCAGTACATTCACACCTTTCTACTAAATACCATCTCAACCCAGACCAGTTGTATGTAGTTAACCACCAGTCACTCACTATCACGCAAACCCACATGACAATAACGCAAACACGATGTCGCGACTACCATGCACTGCGTGTGTGCCTCATTGTGCTCTACTGTCCACTACTCGATATTAGTTATAGTGACTCAAATCTAATACAGTTCATAGATCCGCAATAGTGAACCAACAGCAAGATCTCATCTTACACAACACTCTTCATCTTAAAGTTTCAAATGTCTTCTTGTGTAGTATGAACACACTTCACTGTTGATCAATCTACATATTGTTAAATGTTCCTTGAAATCTACACTGACAGTGAGTTATGTCATCACTACTGTGATGTCCATAACATTATGAGTGAATACTCTAGACACACACCTGTTATTGCTAAACGCCAGCTCTGCCTCTCAAACGACATAACATCTGCCAATCATGTCACCACACACAATCACTAGATGAATTAGACTCAGTCTGTCGCACTATCACATAAGTCGCTCAATATGTCCACACAAATAAAATAAGTCTCTCCACTTGTCTAAGTGTTGCAGCTGTATTGTGTGTGATACATAATCAAGTCTGATTACGTGTGCTGCGTCTACCACTAACCAGACACAGTGAAGTGTAAGTCCGATGTGTGAAATATCTATAAACTTAACACGTGTGTGCTTCGTGAGTCACAACCAGTGTCTCGCTAATCTATGTATATCCCTGTACCTAACTATCCAGTGACGCCGTACTGAGTCTGAATGCTGCGTTGCGTATCACATGACCCATCTCATCAACATGCATACACTTCAGTTAGATCTCTTCAGTACCTACTCCTCTATTAACATCTATTACCACATCAATTAACACTCTCCGCTCTCACTCTCACACCCTCCCCCACTACATGCTTCACTGCAACATCACCTCTCTCACCTCCATCTCCGCTCACTCTCTCTCTATACCTTAACCATTTTCTACTAATAACATCATCTTTTAGAGAATACTCACCTCTAGCGTAGTGAGCAATCCTTCACATCTATACACTACTGTCGTGTCTGCCTACACTGCACTCAACTGCCCACAGTGCATCCATGATGAATCATGAACTATTAGCCTATCCCTACTACTGACTCTCTATCCCTCTTGTGTTACCAAATCCCCTATACCAATCCACAACCCACCTATGTCCTACAATGCATAAATATTATCCAAACCAACACAATTGTACATTCTCCGTAAGCACCATGCTATAACCCACCATCTAATCTACCACTATGCTCTCACCGCCACAGCACAGTAGATCCACTGTCGCTCCCCTTAAATACATCTCACACTCTATGTCCACTCATTATCCATATCATGTCCACCTACTCCTCTGATCATCTGAACCCTACACTTCACCTGATCCACGCATCATCTCCCTTAAAACTGTGCCCACCCCCATCAACTGATACTCAGAGTGTGTCCTGTCATGTGTCATATGCCGCCACCTGCTATAACCTCCCTTCTGTGTTTAATACAGTTCCTCCAAATACCCAAACCTGTGTATCTCCTATTTCCTATTACCATGTGAGTCAATCCTTGTCTATCACCATGTGCCCACAACCATAGTCTCCTCTCCACTCATCTACTAGTAGGTCCACCTATCTCTACCTCTCTATTTGATCTCTCCACATAACACGTGTCTTATCATTCATCATCCACATACCATGAACTCATACCACCCACCTATCATATCTGTGTGTCATTCCACACTCATACCTATGCAGTTGTTCTTGTAGCTGTCTCTCCACACCTGTAATGCATACTTGTGTGTGCTCAGGTCTACACATGTACACGTGTCCTCTCCTAATCCCCTGTACGCTCTCTGCCTACTCGCCCTCTACATCAAAATATCTCAATATCACATGAAACACTTGTACCTTCTATGAACCTCAATCATTTCGTATTTGCTCTACACTACCAGACGTCTGCCAAGTACTAACTGTCACACTTCCCATTTAGTGATACCTCCCCGTTTCTCTTTGTCCCTACTACGCCCCAACTGTAGTCGCGAGCCACACACCAACTCACATAGAACTATAACTCCCCTGATCACCAACTGACTAGAACTCCATAAGTCATTCAACCTCTCTTCTGTCTATCAAGTAGCGCACAACATGAGTCAAATCCTATACCTTGCAGATCTAGATCTGCTATACGTATTAGCTGATCAGATCCACAGATCTTCTACACTACTCTCCCACGCCTCTTTTAATAACTAACCTCTGACACGATACTGTCATATATCTCACATCACTATCCGTCTACAAACTCATCCTACGTGTATCTTGTTGTATAGCCCTGTCATCGCTACTCTCTTCCTCTGTATCCGGTGAAATGACTATCCTGATACTCACCACGCGTGAACTGACACATCCACCCCTCTATCTATGCCAATATCACAAGACAACGGTATTCAACCGAGAATCCTGCTCCCCTTTACCTTAGAGTCCACTCGCAAATATGTGATCTCTGTAGCCATCCCCTCCATTACTTGTCACCATACATGTACTTCGTTTCATGTGTCCCATCCCCTCTAGTGTTGTCACTGCCTCTCCCCCGATTGTAGCTAATACTGCCCGCACCCCTCTCCCGATCCCCCTAGACATACCCACACTTGTGACCTCCTAGACCTCCCACTATAGTGCTCTATGCACATTCTTGTCCAGTAAGATTCCAAGTAATCTCCTATGTCTGTCTACCTCCTACTCCACCACAAACCCTCTATCCACAATTAGACACACATCAACCATCCTACATCACCCTCCCTCCTTTTAAACATCTCCATCCCCCTCCCATAAACCTCACACTTTATCACCCCGTGACCCTGACCTGTCTCATCCAACTGACATCCTAACAATATATCTACCTTCTGCCCCCTTCGCCTCACCTCACCTCGCCATAGTACTGATCCTTTCACTTGTCACCTGTGAGAAAGATAGCTCTCGCCTCCGCTACCTTGATTTCATCTCACTCAACGTGTCTATAACATACGTTCCTCCCATCGTGTCGAACACACATCAATATCCCAAATCACAATCACATGTACCCATCCGTCTCCTACCACAACCTAACCAATCATCATTAATACCCAAAATATCAATCAAATATAACCGTCTGCAGATATAATCACCTATCCCAGTATCATCCTGATGTTGACAGTATACATACACAACGCAAAATAACACCAAAGTCTACACATATTCACACAGTTGTATCACTGCATATATCCATATCCCACTTTCTTCCCTGTGCCACCTATCGTCACTCCCGAGATACAATCCCCCATGTCTCTCCACTTCACCTACAGTGCTCCACAAATACCCCAATCTACCATCTCTGATCACGATACTAGATGCTCACCCCACGAACGCACCACATACATAATAGACTTTCGATACATCCAACTATGCACGCAACAACACCTCATCTATTGAATTGATCTCATGTGTATTGTGCCCAAGTCAAACTTCCCCTATGTGTCTCATCTCGATTAACATTCTTAGTCACAACTTGCTATCTACCATGCCGAACATCAAAATACCTCCCACGCTAAGAAATATCCATGTATCCCAGATCCTGCATTTATCCTATAAATTGAATCTCATGTCACCCTATGAGATATAATTAATATGTGAACCAACAATCTGCACTAATCCCATCACCCCCATCTAAGTCAGACGTAACGCCGCTCACACCTACTGTATAGAAAACCACCTCCCACAATCAGAATGCTCACATAAGTATGTAGTCTCTCACACCCTAACTTGTCGCCCCTTGGTCCTCATCGCATCTCCTGTAGTATCATCAAACATCTCAGAGTTCGATACATGTAATTAAATCGATGTCTAAAGCGCGATACATGCCGCCAGTAGTGTAATATCCATGTTGTTCATTGTGAAGAGAAGTCGTAATAACCTATACCCCCCTTCAACACTATATGATCTTATCACCTTAAAAAAACCTCATCTCCGTTACATGAAATCCAGAAATTGTTGTCAAATTAGCACCATGCAACTTAACCTCTGATTCAGACCAATAGTACAATCTGCTTGTAAAACCCATCAAGTCTCCACTTAATCATCCCATCGAACTGTAAATATCAGTAACAAGCATGATATAGATAACCAATCAGTGTCCACTGACAAACTCCGTGTCATCCAATCTGTACCCAAATCTTGACTCTACTCCACCGATCAAACAGTGTGATGTCATAGAGTCCCTTGTCTCGTATATCGTCTACTCTCCACTCTTTACTCCTAATGCACGACTATAAACAACAATATACGATCGAGAATCTGTGAATTCTAGCCTATAACCTTAATTCTCATATATACTCCATATCGAGTCCCAGCTGAGTCTGTCTCTCACGCTATGATATAGCAATCATCAGCGATTACCTACTAAGATCCATCAGATCATTTTATATGCGCTGTACTAGACTATACACCCCCTAGATACAATGTTATCCTCTAGTTCATATCTACTTCTGTCTGTAACAAACCTATCTCATCCTCATAATACACATGTATCTAAGATATATCAATGTCACACATACAGTATAACATCTGTGTCTACTGTGATGTCTGCTATACCTGTGTATTCTCTCGTTGTGCCACTGCTATTCTGTCACATCACTCTCGATCCCTAGACTATTATCCACTATACACTCTCAAACATCCATGATACATCACGCTTGAGTGTTATAATAGTCGTCTTGACACTACCCTCTATGTCAATAGCATCGTTGCCGTGTGTGTTCTTTCTGTCCCCTAATCATATCCAACCTGTCTATGACCTCACTCACAGTCCCAAGATCTCAGACTGACTCTCCTACATGCATAACCATGATCAGTAACCATCCAACACTCCACATCATCATGAAAGTGCACTCGCCCTGAATACTACTCACACCTATGTCCTTCGTCGCCTCACACAGAGTTAGTATCATACAGTCTGTGTGTATGACAAAACTTGCGCCATCGACACTATTACGTGATATCATGTCATGTCAGTATCACACTCAGCTCGCTGTACCAGACACACCCTAAATAATCAACATGTTCCACTCACTGCGCACACCACACACAGACCTACTTGTCTGACCAGTGAACTTAGTGTGCATACTGATCCTGTGCACCCTGTTGTGTACAGAGCTCCTCACTTACAGCCTACATCATGTCCCTCTTGCTGTGTCTAATTCATAGCTACATCAAGATCACTGCGGAGTCTCCAAATGACTTATCGCCCAGTACATGTAAGTCTGTGATTGAGTGTAGTAATCTTCTCTACTCCCTGTGTGAACTATGTATACCCAGTACTCTTGTTACAAGGTCATCACTCTCACCTCATTCAGGATATATTATTTATACCAATGACACATGAAATGTGTGTGTCTTTCAGTGTAGACTGTACGTGCGTGTGTAACTAGACTCCACACTCACCTACCATGTAATCCTAGAGTCTAATCAATCGCTCTATGGTACACACGTAAGACACAGTGCCATGAAGCACGCCCATCTTCACCCCATCGCCACTATTGTCCTAACTCTTAAATACTCACTTGATCTTACTTCATTACATCACAAGTCAATATCTATCGATATCTGTATGATGAGTCGCAATCATTTGTGTAGGAGGATATTCTCCAGATATCGTCCCAAACCAAGAACCTATCCGCTACACTACTCCATTCGTGTTACTCATCACTCTCTATCCTCATTCCATACTCTAAACACAAAATCATACACCTAGACCTCGTCATTTGTTGTAAGGTTTAATCGTCTACCGCACCACTTCAACATATGTGAAGATAATTCTCAATATTCTACTCTGTTATCTCCTCGTAAAACAACAGACACTCGTAAATGTTGGACTACACTCACTACTATATCTGTATGTTGACAAATACTGTGTACGTCTCACCCACATACCCAAGTCCTCCATAGATGTAAGACTAGACTATGTGTCGTGTCTACCTGTACCACTCAACTTGAAAGTCGCTTACACATTCCCAGTCACACCCTATCAAGATCCGCTCCTGCCACTCTCTCTACACTACATACACACAGAGTACTACCTGCAGATCCACTCTCTGAGTGAAACCGTCCCTTCAGAACAAGATAGCACAACCTATGTAAACCCATGCCTTACTTCTCCCTGCAGACACAACGTCATACTACCAACAAATCTCAAAGTATGCAGTAACGATACCACCTCTCGTGTAGTCTCTCTATTCCTATCAATTGCACACACAAATAGTTTTCCTCTACACGCTAACTCAATATAACCTAACAAGACTCAACTAGACAATGTACTACCCTAAGTACGTTCGTGTCTCGAATGTCTGTCGTCCCCAAAAACAAGACTAATAGTATGTGTCACCCTCCACACACCATCTCATCTCACGCTCAACTCTAACACTAAAAAGTGTAATCAATTATGAAATCCAACGCACTGCCCTCTCATCAGTTTTATGTGTCCTCCCACTCGCACATTTAATGATACTGCAGATTAGACACACTTACTGCAACATGTTAATTCTCCACCAAGATAAGTTTAGTCTATAATTACTGATAATAATAGTCCGTGCCTAGTCAGTGTGTGATCAATCTGTCCACCATCTGACAAGCTCCTCTGTCGATTCACTCCTATCCCTTGTGCCAGAGACTATGCCTAAGACAAGTGTAAATGAGTAAGACTATCCAGCACTCCCCTGTCACATATATACACCTACTCAATCTGCCAATCACACTTACACACTCACAGTAGAGATAAGATCATATTGATTAGAATATATGCAGGTGATGACACTGATTCAACCTTTCCTCATTACTCTGATATCATTGTGCTACACGCAGTCAATCTAACCTTAGTGTACATATGACATCCTCAAGACCTGCGACCGCACTATTGTCACAACTGTTGTGCTGTATTGAGTCTGTGACTCTATTATATATGACCCACAATACACTAATCCATGTAGCACTCTATCACCAATATTTGTCTACACTCTTCAACGACAATACCTCACAGACCCGCCAGACGTCCACTGTACATTACTACAGCCCTTACTCAGTCAAACCTCGACCTTTTCCCAACATGATTCGATCTGCATGCGTACTATCTCTCACACCTTCAATATAATAATAACTCTCAACTCACCTCACTATCTCTCTCAGTCTCAACCATAAAGATATCTAGTCACTCACAAATGTCACCACGCTGCACGCTCAGCTCTATCACGTAAATTGTCATCGCATCTCCTAGATCACAAAACTGACAATCTATCAGAATGTAGAGATCCAATAGTGACATATAAACCACAATACTCCCTCTTCTCTACTACTCATATACCGCACACGTCTCTCCTCTAAATAAGATCTGTGATACGAGTCCAACACTACACTGAGAAACCCAACAGATATGTAATTACTATTAGAGTGACTCACTACTCATGATTACTAGTTCCAACTACACATTAGTGTCTCCAGAAATCTGAATATACTGTGTAATCCACCATAACTATGTGTCACACGCCGTCCCATCACCTCAAATTGATCTATGTCCTATCCCTGTATCAACATCACACTACACACATATAGATACTTACAAATACCCATTACTCCTATCTGCCTCAGATCTACATATTCACATACTCTGTTGCCACCCCCATTGTCAGTGACGTTACTCCCTCCAAACTACTTTGTACATCTCTACCACCCAGTAGTCAACTCGATCTAATTAGATCCATTACACACCTATGAATGTACGATGAGTACCTCTCTCTCCCACACTCCATCCCCTGACTGCCACCAAGAGACATTGAGTTGCTGCATCCATCTCACGCAATCTCCTAATCACTTCTCGCTCCATCCACTAGAGTGCTCAGCTCTCTCTCATAGAACAAACAGAGCGCTCGAGCTGTGCAATCGCACTACACGTACAGAACACAGAAGATCAACACACAGATGTTATACACACTACTATCCTAATCCACCAGAACTTGCTTCACAAGCCTACTAGTCCTCTCTCCTCCTTATATACAATATACATACCTACACTATGCTGAAGATCATGTATTTGAACAGATATATTCTTGTAAGATCTGTCATGTAACCCTCGCCTAGTGTACTATTGCACACTGGCTTCTCACTTGATACTCTACATACTCTGTGTACTGCTAGAGTCACACATATGCACGATCCTACTCTCTCCTCACTGACTCCCACACGCTGTAAGATGTCTCTCGAATTCAATCTGTCATCAGTGACTATGCTCTCCCTTCTGCCCATACCTATCTGCTCTTATCTGTGATGTCTATAGTAGTGTTCAAGAGTCACCAGTGCCATATCGCTCACCATAATATATCTATCACTAAGACAGACAATATGTGTATCACTATAATCCACTCTAACACACGTAATCACCGTGTCATCTCGCTGCCCAATATATCATGTTGTACCCTTATCTACCTGATCCACAGTGCTCATCAATAACACCACCTCCCACTCGCCAAATAATACCAATCAATGTCCTGTCAACGCTCTAGACCGTGCTACTCTAAATCACCATCATCCAGCCCACTGCCATAGTAACACTATCAATGCGATCACCTCAATATGTCTACTAAAACACTACATCTAATAACTCACACCGTATATAACATATAATTACTTGCCTAAAGACTTAGATCATCTCCACATAAACAAATACTCCGATCTCTCCGACACTCCTCTCATCCTTACTAGCTCCTGATTCTCAAGAATCATCATCTCTAGATCCTCTAAATATCAAGACACTAAAAGGAATATGATATAGTTCTCTGTAACTAAGAGTGACCTATACGGCGAAAACTTAGTAGTGACCTGTCCTTTGTGCGTGTGTCTACCTCTCTCAAAAATCGTGTAGAGGACGACAAGACTGTAAGTGTGTGTACAACTGCGCTTCGACGCCTCACTCTGCCACGCAAATCTAGTGTGTCATGTCTAATCTGTGTGTCAGTCATCTCCTCTGTGTCGCTCTCTGAGTGCAGTCTGTTGTGGCCTCCTACAACCGCGTCAGTATCAAAATCTCTATCCGCGCACTCCATGTCCGCAAACCGTGTAGATCATCCAATCTACAGAAGAATCCGCGTACCTCAGTATTGTCCTCATCATATACTATGCATGTGCCAGAGCGATATGTTAATCTGTAAACATGTGCTAAATGTTATCATGCGTGCCTCTCATGTTATATACCTCTCACTCCGCCTCTCCATCTCTCCGAGTGCTATACGCTATAAGATCTCATATAGTGCTCTGTAGAGAGACACCTAGCGGTTGAGATCTAAATATCTGATGTCTAGTATGATCTACCGGCAACCTACCCACTGAGAGCGATATACTTCACCCACAGGGATGTCCCTGTGTATACCAGCAACAATTCATCATTGTCTAGAGATTAATATACCAGCCGTAAACATGTAGTGTCGCCTTATGAACTGCTCTTGCGACTCCAGTAGACTTGTCAATGTGTCACACAGATACGTCACACTCACATCTACTCTTAATATATAATATAAACGTGATCCATACATATAACTCAAAATCAAAAGTGCCACACCTACAAATCTCTAGTGTATAGTTATGTGTATGAGACATCTCTCGTAACACAACCTGTCAATTAGACACCATCTCTCCCTGACTCTGTACATACACATTCAGCTTCTCACAAATCTCATCTGAGACTACCCCATAAAATAAATACAATGACACCATCAATCTCTTCTGTGATCTATTATCTAACTATCGCCTACCACAAGTAATACTCTGTACATCATAACTGAACCAACACAGTACTGATAGTGTATCACACTCATACTACACTAGTAACTTAGTTCTGCAGTCATGACAATCTAAAAGATCCATTCACTCAGTGACTCTACTCAATGCAGATCCCACAGAACTGTTAACTCCTCTCTCTATCAGTCAATCAGTGGCTCTATATCTCTCCTACGTACACATACCTAATGATCTTCAATCATGCTTAAACTTACACTACATGTATAACTTCCACCTACTAGTTGTCACCACCCAATGAGTAATAGACCCGCCCTACTACACCACATCAATTTGATCCAGTCATCTTAGTCTACTCACACCATCCTCTCCTCAGAGACACACAACTGTCGTCGCCAACCACATACTAACTGAGTCTCCTGCTATCAACGCCTAGCCAGTTAAACCATCTACATAGAAGATGCGACTGCACTTGCTCAGTTCCTGATCGTTCAAAACTCACATCAACTAGTCTCCTCAGCTTCTTATCCCTATCGGTAATTCAGTGTCGTCCTATCTCTACTCGCTCCTTCTCTCTAAAAGATCATCCCGTGTGAGTCCCAATTAGTGTCACTCCCTGACAATATCCAAGTACGCTACGCTCACCTTACTACACGATGCCTCACAGATAATCAACCTCATCTCAACTAATCTCCTAGTATATATCATTATCGTGCTCAACAACCTATAGTTTTCACTAGAAATAATAATCCTACAAACACTGTCAATAATTTCAGATAAAAGACACTTTATCTCTAGATGTCCGAACATCGCTCTCGCTACATAAATCAGCGCTCGACCTCAAGATGCACTACTCCTAGAACGTGCAACAACTCCGTTAATATTAAAATCCCCCCTACCACCCAACAATAACAAAACTTCCAACACATCTGTGCTCTACACTCTCTCCCACTAAGAACTATACGCTCTATAATCCTCGAAAGTGCTAACTAAATTGTAATGACACCTATCCTACTACACCAACAGGCTCTAACGCTAACATATGTGTATAACAAACCCTCTCTGTGACCACTCCCCACCTACTTCTTGTCCTAACCACTACGTCTTATTCTCCCCTACACGTCTCGCTTGTAGAGAGTGTGATCACACTATTCCAACAACATTCTCACCTTCAGCTACACCTAATAAGATCCTCCTCCTATCTGTAACAATCACATCATTACATCCAAGTGATAGTCGCTAAACAGACCTCTGTTATGTCGCTATTGAACTACACACTCTCTGTTTTGATACCAATCCCAGACTCCTCCTCACTGTGATCTCGCATCCAGACCTTCCTCTCATCCCACATATATAATATGTACTGATAGATCCTACTAAATTTACAGTGTGTGCTCTCAATAGATACTCTCTTGCAATCCATTACTCTTATCAATAATTTTATCTTTTTATGTACTAGTCCACAATGCATCCACCCTAACTCTCATACAAGACACTACATACTCTCTGATCACAACTACTATCACACTCACAATCTGTGTTGCAAAACACTCAAGATCACACATGTTCTCGTGCTCTGTGTCATCTCGTTACAACTAATGTTAGAGAATCTCTTCATCTCACGTCTCATCTATCCATGCTATGTGTCTCTAGATGATCGCAAACTATTCACCTAACTAACACTCATCACTATAGATACGCCGTGTAAATCCAACAGAACCTGAGAATATACAAATATTCTATGTGTTAGCATACATGTTATAATATCTGGTCCCTCTTACATATACTGAATAAGAGCGCCCGCGCCCTCTCACTAAGACAATTGAGTAGACTACAGATTCCACAAGCGCCTCCTATCCTATGTCAATTTTCAACTCACCCTACTATATAACAACTATCACTGATAATAGAAAAAATTGGTTTCGTGACTTCAAGACGTCATCCAATGAGTCTAGTTAGTAGAAAACTTCTCTGTCATAACACACTAACTAAACAGACAGAGAGGTGCTTCTATCCCTCAATATCACACCTATGTCCACGCCTCGCACTTCATCAATGTGTGATCACATAATCTATACAATACTACCAATAAAATATCCACTAGCCCTGTCTCTATAGAATCACCAAGATCATTCCATGTAGTGTGTCTCTCCAGATGTAATCTAAGACTCCTTTCATATCACCCTTAACACCAATCCATAGTATATTACATCTCCCTACAGATAATCTGTACATCCATGATCCTCTATGATTAACAGCTCCTACTACTATATCACTCTTATATCCTCCTAGAATAGTGTGCATTATTGACTCACTCCTCCATGTCTCACACACTACTCTAACACTCAATAATAGTCACAACAACCACCTAGTCCTATACCCAAATAAACAAACACCGAGCCCAATTCGTAGAGATGCATGTTAACCAATACTACACCTTCCATCAACACCATCACTCCAGCCAAATACATCCCTCATCCCTCTCCACACAATTAACCAATCTAATCGAACTGAGATGCTGTACTAGTCGCAGATCACCTATGACCTCTCAATTAATACGATATGCAATCAGACCATAATCCACCATTATATCTATGTCAATCGCAATATCAGGATCAACCACACATATCCGCTAATAATACACTCACCACTCCACTCTGACCTAATAGTCCATCATGTCCCTAAGAATACACACAGCACGCACACAAACTCTCGTACCCCTTAACTCTCTCTCAGACTCATCTTAAGCTCTTGTAAAACAAAACTATTACAAACTTCCATAACTACTCAACATGAGATCAACTTGCCCAATCATCACACTCGCTCATCAGCACATCCTACTACACCTCGAAGCCTTAACACGCACGATCACCCCTGTACACACACTATATCATATACCAACCATCTCAGAATATAAATAGTCACTACTACCTACTGATAATGCCATAGTACTCTTATACTCATATCCTATCTCTATCGCAACTCATACTCTAATCTCTCCCCTAGTGAGATACACCCTTGCATATATAACGCCTGACATCCAACATAGTAATAGTGTTGATCACACACCACAAGCTCATCGTATCTTGAAATAAAATCACTCACATCCCGTATGTCGCTTCACAATTCTTCTAGTTACAGTACATACGTCGATCTACTGTGAAGTAATAACACTTCAAATATTGTGAGGTATCTGTTTCGTGTCAAATAATCTGATCATTCCCACTCTGTCAGCTCACAGACGTCATGTGTGAATATATCCTCAAACAAGTAGACCACAACTTGACCAAAGATCCACCAAAACATTATAGAGCGCGCTTTATAGACATCAGCTGTGCATAGAATCTGTGATGTGCATCTCTTACTCTCTCTCGTCCGACAGTGCTGAGAGGAGTAATATGTTCTCGCTGCAAGAGAGACACTTCATCCACCCTTGACCAGTGTCAAGTCAAAGTCTCAGCTACACCACTGTCGTCTTGATCAACGTGTGTTCAACAAATCTTAACAAAGTATGCGTGATCTCCTGAAAATGTGTCAAGAATCTTTGTGCCGTTAACTAATATACATACCTGACAAAATCATCAATCCAATCACACGCACTCTCTCATAAATGTATATATGATTTATACACCTAAATTTCTAAACAGTCTTAGACACAAAGATTCTGTTATGAGTCGAAGTGTGTAGTCATTCTAGAACATACCTCTAACGAGAATTGACGTGTTAATGTCATCTGAAAGTTAACGAGTCATGTGCAAGTCCCAAAAGACTTATATCACTGCAGAGCTCCGATATTTTCATGTGAATCATTAGAGTCAGAGTACTATCTGACCGGTAGCCTATCCACACACGTTTAAATCTATGAATGTATGACGCACAATAGTAATCATTATTCGACAATAATAGTTAATTTGATCTATTGTGTGTCGCTTCCTTCTTGTTATCTAAAGATGTCAAAACCACCGTACACCATAAACTAAAATCAGAGCAGTGAAATCTCATGTGTTGGTACGTGTGTGCTCAACATGTTTTTATTTGTGTGTCTCCGGTGTGAGAATCTCTCGAAGTTCTGTGCTTCTTTAGAAATGTGTCTTCAGCATTGAGATCATCTAATATAAAATCAAACAATAATAACAAAACATACAAAACTCACCATGGAGTATGAGGTACCGATAGACAAGCCTTGATGCGAACGTAGAGGTTATGTATTGTGTGATCCACTCTAGTCCCATTCTCGCAGCTTCGTGACAGTCTAACCACCACGTTGCTCTCTGCTAAAGTCATCTGTCATGGCTGCACATGCACTCTCTGTCCTCGCTGTGATCAGTCTTTTGCTGATAGTGGTGTCGAGCTCTCTGCAGCATGTGGTCGTCCCTGCGCGTGTGTGTTCGCTGTGTCAGCACTAGCGCCTCGTCCTAGTCAGTGCTTGCCTAGTCGCATATATAACCAAAGTGTCTTAGACTATCAGTCCTCTAGAATTTGTGTTGTGTTCACAAGTGATGAGATGCATCTATTCTTTGCCTCGTATTGTTGATCATAGCCAGTCGTATACGCTATACGAAATCTACGAGCCCTAGCATAAGATCCGGCGCACGAAAGCATCGACAGGACCCATTCGATCCCGCGCTAAGACATGATAGCATCATCAAAACGTCAGCCGGGATCGCTACTAGAATATCTCTACATGTACTTGCTGCGCTAGATGCACGCCACATGCCGCGCGTCCTCAGATCGCTCTGACTTATCACCGAGATAGAGATCTCGAGGAGAAGGATTGATCACTCGCCCAACTACGACCTCTCCGCCGCACCTCGCACTAAGACCGTCTCCGCCGCTGACCGTAAACCTTGATCCTGATGCGCTCTTATTGCTAGCCTCGCAGACTCGTAATTCGAGCACTCATCGCAGGATCCGAAGACATGCGCTCACTCGCTATACTCTGATCCTCTGCCTTGCGAGCGCGCCTCGGCGCGAAGCTCGTCGTACACGCCGACTACACTATCAGCGCTCGCAGTATTCGGCGGCATGATTATACCGCATGCCGCTAGGACTATGACGATCTGCGACATTCGCACATATCAGCACTCTGTCGTCGCGCCTCATATAACATGGCCTGCTCCTACAAGTTCTTTAGCTATAGCTGCCAACTGTATGGCTGCTGTGAGATAAGCGCACTCTAGATATTGAGAGTCCGAGCTCCGTAAATCTGTAAGCAAAGGTAAGGTTGTTACCAACCATTCCTCGCGCTTCTCGCCTGTGTACTCCGATAGTGGCTACCTCTGCGAGTTCTATGAGAGGATGCTTCCTAGATGTGGATCTACATGATTAACTACTCCGTCCTCGCCATAAAGCGGACACTCGGTTGCGGTGAGCTCTCGCTCCCTGTATGTTCTATAAGATCTCATCTCGGCATAGAGTGCGTCTCAGAATATACTCGGTATCGCTCCACTGACTATTGGTAACGTCTCGCTCTACTACTGCTCTGAGCCACAACACAACGCCCTATGTCAATCTTGCAGCGCATCGATCCGGGTTGAGCTCGACGTATCATATATTGGACTAGAAGTTCAGAGCATCTGAGTCTCTATCAAGAGATCGATTCACTAAGCGTATTTGTGTTTGAAGAATCTTAGGGACCGAATGTACAGCTCTTGATGCGTTCCGATCAAAGATGTGAGAGTCTCACCTGCCGCAACACGTCTAGAGTCCTCGTCGACAGAGTAATTTATCTCACGTAGGTAGTTGTTATTTGTATACTTCTCTCGCGCGCGTCGTGCTACTGACCACCTGTAAATTATCTCCTCAGCCTTTGGCACGAAACACTCAGTCACTATCGGCGCTCTGTCTAAACGCATTGCTTTCATTCTCGTATCGATACTACATTGCACTATTCGGCTATCTATAATCTTTGTGATGAAAAGAATGCTTCCTTCGAGTCTTGCCTACTATAACTTGATTGCTGCGTGGATTTTTGTTGTGTCTTGGATCTTGTCTCTCGCGTATCTCTGCTAGGCTATCTATCTCTTCTGTGTAGCGAATGTTCTCTAAGCACGCTGTCGCGTCACGCGTTTGATTCGTAATACACTAGCATGCACCACTCACACTCATGTCTCGCCAATCCTTGAATCAAGTGCCGCTGGACGTTGATTTCTCTAAGTCCAAGTGTGCTCCTCGCTGCCTATCTGCTGTTTGAGCGGGCACTAACGGACAAGACGTTCGGCGCCAGGACGCTCACGCTAGTGGTCGTCATCTGGCTCTGCTGAAAGGTCAACGCTCTTGACTATGCACTATCCTGTTAGCGCGCACATTTTGTGGGTTCTATGAACGCTGCAATCTACTCTCTCATGTCGGTGGGATTGAGGACGCAGTATGCCGATTGCCTCAGACACGCTTGGTCTTGCGAGAAATTTGGGATGTTTCGCTAGAATCAGTCAAATGTGTCGAAGGTAAGTGGCTAAGGCTTTGATGCTACACTTCATTAGAAGGTCAATCGCTTGCTACTTCCCCGCGGGAATTCTCTGTGGTTGCCCCTATCCATTGGGCGCTTAGAGAATGCTCGCTAACCAACATGACTTAGGACTGAAATGAACGGAACCTTCGCGCGCATGCTATCTCACTGCTGAGTTTTGCAATAGAAGAATCCACACGTCCTCGTGCTATATCGACCGCTCTATCGCGATCACCTCGTACGGTTCTATCGCCAGCTGTTGACATCTCGGCCTTGCAGCTAGTCACTCTAAGTAGCGCCATCGGCGCCACCGGCGACATTCCGCATGTCGTCCTATAGTATGCGGATGTGATCGAACACACATGTCTATTCTGTCGTTATGGCCATGTATGCGTACTTTAGCTGCCTTGTTGGTGTGGTACTTTTGGTGAAAGATTGTAGAATGATTAACCCTAAGCCTTATAATAAAAACCCATTTTACCTTTATAAACTTGTTACTCCTTAGCTCTAGAGGTGGAGATGTGTATCCTTGCCAATCCTATGATAGAATACTCGTCACGTTACATGTTACCATATAGATTAGTTGAGTGAGTGTTTTCATCTTCCTATTTCATGAGGTGTTTGGTTGTGTACTTGTAATAGATCAAATAAATGCTTAACTGAGAAAATCCTTAGGGATACATTTTTATAAACTTCTAAAGGCTACTTGAGGACAAGTAGGATTCAAGTGGGGGGATATTTGTTTGACACAGGAAAATCAATAACGTCTATTTATAGCATCATTATTCTTTCATTAATCATCTCCATGTATTAACCTAATTTTGTAATGTATTGCATATGGAATTGTTACTTAATCATTTATATTTAAGAATTGCAGTAATTATGGAGTACTTGGTGAAAGTTCACTAAAAGGCACGCATTCTGAAGCTTAAACGAAGATATTTGAAGATTACTATTCTGACAAACAATACGTCGTATCCATCAAGGAAGATACGACGTATCTGTGCCTGCCTCACCAAAGACCACGAAGGAAACAAGATCTAATACGCCGTATCCAGGAAAGGCAATACGCCGTATCCAGGAAAGGCAATACGCCGTATTCAAGCTATATGGAAATAAAATATTCTGGAAGATATCAAACGTGGTCCCTACTCTAAGAAACCCCCAATACGCTGTATCCAAGACATTGGATACGTCGTATCGACCATATTCCAGACCCTATAAATAGAAAACTAAAAAACGAGTTTTAAGTGTGCTAAATCATATTCTCGATAGCTAAACCATAAAAGTTAATTTTCAAAGGAGAAAAAGAGCAGAAGAGGTCGAACAACGCAATTAATTCCATAAGATACAACGTGTAATTTCTTGTACTCTTGTAATCGTTCAGTTTTTTGTATCATTCGTTAACTCGGTTAGTTTACCTTGGCTAAATCATTACTTTTGTATTAATTATGACGTTTGAAGTCTAATACCTACGGGTATTAGCCATTATTATGAAGATCTTAATGTTTGGTTTGTTTATCTCGATTTCTTAATTTATCGTTGATTGCTTGTTTATGTTTATCAATTTATGTGGAGATCTTTTAAGCCCATCTAGGATATGTTTTACAGATAATATAAATATGCACAGCGGAATAATAAGAACAATATATTATCAAACAAGGTTTTATTGTCATACGTTTCCATCTTGCCCCAAAACTATACTTTGAGACTACTAACTAACTATTAGCTAAATAACTATTAACTAACTAACTACTGTGTACACACACACACACGTTTACTAGACTCTCATTGGGAGAGCTCTATGTTTCTGTATCCCTAAACCTATGTCTATGATCTCTTTATATAATAGAGACCATAAGACGTTACAAAGAAAACTAATTCCAGTCAATAATTATATTAAATACTTAGTCAATGTATTTAATATGGTTGACTAAATAAATCGGAAACAAAAACAAAATCAAGGCATTATCTTCAGATGTAATTAATCTTCAATCACATTAATCACTGTTTGACTGGCATAGATGAGAAGTAACAACTACTGTTTGACTTCAAAGATTTTCTAGAATCCCATAATGCTAAATTAGTCCCTTCTTAGTTTTAAATCTTTGTTCTTTTGTCCTCATCAAATCTTTAAATCCCCAACTTACCATATCCCTAACTTTATGATGACAAAACAAACATATTCTGTGCACCAACTTCCACGAAGTTGAATTCATGGATCTCCTTGAATAAAACAATCTTCCTTTGTAAACTGCTTCCCCTTAACTTGAGATCTTCTCCTTAAGTTATCAATCTCCCTTCCATGCCACCATATGATCTATAAGTTGCTAATCATATAATCATCTTCCCCTTTTTTGTCTTCATCCAATAGGGAACATATAAGCAACTTTGATCTTTACAATTTAAAATCATATATCAAAACTTTTAATCCAAGCTTTCCACCGACTCAAATTACCCCCCATGAAGTTCAACACAAATAATGAACTCAAGCAGTAGAAATTTTAAACTAGTAGTATTAATAATGACTAGCAGTAGTAATGACCTTCCTCTGAAACTGTGCATGAACATCTTCAATTCTATAGGCTTTTTTGTAGTGATTTACTGATGAAAAAACTGAGTATACGAATTGATGAAGAAGTTTGTATATCCCAAACTTAGTGTCATATGTCTTGTTATCCACCGAGACTCCAAACTTATATGAACCAAGGAAAATTATATAAGTAGAAAAAAGCCCCCCGCAACCCTTGAAAGAATCCTCAACTAGATGACACACTGAGCACTACACGTACTCCTTTAAGTGATAGCAATGTTGAGCATAGAGCATCATAAGAAAAATCACACATTGCTAGATTCTTCAAGTCTTCGTCAACACCATATAAAACGAACAAGTTATCTTTAAAGTGTAACACCCACTTTAAGATATGATAAGAACACGCACCTGTGAAACTCAACTACAACATCAAATAAGTGATAATCAATCGTCTTCGTAATCACATCTTCAATAAATCCAAAAACAGCCTTTTTCAATTTAATTGAATCTTTGTCCCATCCGAGAACCAAGCTGTGTGTTATCCGTTATCGCATAAAGCTAGCAGTACAAACTCATTTAATACTAGCAGTACAAACACACGAACCAAACAGTAGTATCTGCTTTTAAACCTAGCAGTACTAATACACGAAGCAGTAGCATTAATAAAATCAGGCAGTAGCAATGAAGTATTGGCAGCATAAACACGTACTAACATCATCAATCTTGAACTCCTAATGCTACTCCCATCAAAACAAATAGCCCAATCATAAGCATCCAATAAACTCGCATCAACATCCAATACCTGCTGCTTATAAACCCAGCAGTAGATATACCCACGAGCAGTATTAACAATTTCTTTGGCAGCACTAAGTACTTACAAGCAGTACTAATAAAATAACTGGCAGTATTAATCTTTTCCTTGACAGTATTAACACAAAATCATAAAGCCCAAGCAGAAACACTCCCTTGATCACAACAAACAAACACAATCTTGTTGCTCCTTTGGTTTTGCTTGTAACAACTATCAAGAAACATTATTATTCGAATTAGGGTTTTCAATAACCCTAATTGTTTATTATGTATACGTACCACCAATACTTGACATTACTAATCCATGTCACACTTCATGCCTTCTTGAATCATGTATCAAGATAACCAGCCCTAATGAACACAAGCTGATTGTGCCACGATCTTTTTCCATTTAAAATCGCCCTTCGTTTTATAACACCTTTGTTGTGACACGAACCCTAACCAACATGTACTGATTCACAAACAGAAACATTTAATAAAACTTGTACCTTGTTTCACATAATCTGCTCGACACAAAGAACTAGGGTTTGTTCTCAAAAACCCTTTGACGAATTAGGGTTCCTGCAGCTTCATCATCATACCAAGAAACAATCAAAGCTATTGTTCATATGTATACGCCAGTACAACGAATAAAAACATATGTTCCAGTAAGCCTTCATGTTGTCACGAACCAATCAACAACAATCTTGTATTTGAGAATTGCAGTAATTATGGAGTACTTGGTGAAAGTTAACTAAAAGGCATGCATTCTGGAGCTCAAACGATGATATTTGAATATTACTGTTCTGACAACCAATACGCCGTATCCATCAAGGAAAATACGGCGTATCTGTGCCTGCATTCGCCAAAGACCATGAAGGAAACAAGATCCAATGCGCCGTATCCAGGAATACTAATACGCCATATTCAAGCTATATGGAAATAAAATATTCTGGAAGATATCAAATGTGGTCCCTACTTCAAGAAATCCTTGATACGCCGTATCCAAGACTTTGGATACGCCGCATCGACAATATTCCAGACCCTATAAATAGAAAACTCAAAAACGAGTTTTAAGTGTGCTAAATCATATTTTCGATACCTAAACCACAAAAGTTGATTTTCAGAGGAGAAGAAGAGCAGAAGAGGTCTTGCAACGTGATTAATTCCACAGGAGACAACTTGTAATTTCCTATACTCTTATAATCGTTCAGTTTTTGGTATCATTCGTTAACTCGTTAGTTTACCTTGGCTAAATTATTACTCTTGTATTGCTTATGACGTTTGAAGGCTAATACCTTCAAGTATTAGCCATTATTATAAAGATCTTAATGTTTGGTTTGTTTATCTTGATTTCTTACTTTATCGTTGATTGCTTGTTTATGTTTATCAATATACTTGTTTACGTGCTTAAGTATGCGACCTATCATTCAACTGGGTCTAGTCCTACATATTTAATGCGCTGCAACTTCGGTGTTGTTTGGGCGTAGGCTAAGAGTCCGGGATAGCTCTCCATATTGCAATTTATATATCTAGAATCATAGGATCACAAATATTGACCTATCCTTGCCTTTAGTTTAGTGAGCTTAGTTGAGCCATAAGGTGACCTTGGTATCAACGAGTACGTTCTTATTCCATTGGTAAGGACTCGGACAGTGGACTACTAGTATATAAAGAGCCGTTAAGCAGTAAGTGGGTAAAGTCTCTATGAGCTAGGGTTTAACAAGATCACCATTGCTTTAATCCCTAAGATAGATTATAATCAGCAAATAAGGATGCTTTATGCGGATGCGTTTAATTGTGACAGAATTCTACGTGTCTAGGTCTTAGGAAGAAGTAACGCCTAAGTCTTAAGAATGATATGCCGCCTCGAGATAAGTAATCATTGCACTAAATAAACAAACCAACGTTCTGATTGGATTAATAATGGTTAATACAGTTTTCTTATATTTGGCTAGACCGCTCTTTTATCTTCTGTTAATTTGCTTGCGTGTGTTTTAGTGTCTTGAATTGGTTTTAGTCACCACAAAACCTGTGCCAGTCTCTCAGGCTGAAAACCCCCTTATCCATTAGATTTAGGATTAACATAGGTTTAGCATAGGTTTAGCATAGATTAGACTAACTTAGATTAGAAAAACCAAAGTATTAATAAATTAAAAGATTTAAATTCGCTCTAAGTGATCGACCCCCTACTTACCATGAAACTCCCACCGACCGGGTATACTGCCCGTTAAAGTGTTGTTTTTTGTTAAGTCGGTAAATATAATTTAAAAAACTTGAATCTCCAAATTCACACCATGGCTACAAGACATCACTTGCAAGGAGAAAGCACTAGCAGAAACATACACGACTTCTTTGACAAAAACAAAGGCTGCTAAGTATGACCTAAAAGGAATTGAAGACATGGTACCCAACTTGTGGAGTCCTATAAAAGTTGCATATGACAAGCATGCTCTTTTAGGTACTTCACACTAGGGACCCAAAAGACAAATATTCTATGGGTTATGCTTCCAAAGAGGTGTCCAAATATGATTTTTCTGTACTCCACCAAATAATTTTGCAGTGATAAATTTTAAAGTAAACATATGGTAAGTTTTGGTTCATCTAAAGGTGATTTAAGCCCGAAGATCTGATTAGGAAAGTTAGGACAAGTTTAAGGAAGGCGAGTTTCCCTGACTTCATCTAAATGACATCGAGGACATGATTCTTCTCGTCGTTCAGAACAGACTCTTCAACCTTGAGGGTGATGTCATTGTGCACTTTGTTGCTGCATTACGTATGTTCACAAGACTTATTATAGTCTAGAAGAGAGTGAAAGATCTTTAACTTGGTGTCGAGAGCTACCAAAAGAAGCTCAACATATCCAAGCCAAGAACACGTGATGAAGACCTCTCCTAAAGATCACCATATACCACTCTCTCAAATCCTCTAGGAGTCATTTATGAAGACAAGCTGAATAGGAAAAGATTGATGTGTTATGATGAGCTTTACAAGTTCTGTGATGGTACACTCCAATCAGTTTGGGATACTATTCATGACATGGCAACAAATTTATGGATGGGGTATAACAAAGCCATGCCAAAGAGAATATGGACTCACTTAGACAAGACAAGGTCTCACATCATGGTTAAAGAGATTGATTATCAGTTACGGGAAAGAAGGTTGATGAGGAGCCTAGAAAAGTTTGTTGATGGTAGACATTACGGGGAAGATCTTAGACTGCTTCAGTAGACAATATGACTTTGTCATATTTTGTCTTACTCTTTCAGGTCATTTATCATAATTATAAAACTTATGAATATGTAAATAAGTAGTATAAGACTAACAATAGGCATATATAGTGTTTGAGTACGAATTTTAAAGAATTTCTTAGTAATTTCAATTTTTTTTCAAATTAACGTACTCAAACACCATATAATACCCTCATAAATTAAGGGGAGCATCAAAATGTTCCAAATAAAATGATATTAAATTAGAAAAATTTTCTCCCAAAATAATTTTTATACATATTTGAATAAATTGATATCCAAGATATCAAGAGATTTGACATTTTTTATAAGGGGAGAAAATGATAAAAATATATATAACATGTAAAATGTGATCTGAATGACTTTAGTGCAGCTTCTTCCTCGTATATGCAAAACAATTTCGGTTATTGATACACTTCATGCTTAGGGTAGCAAATTGAAAAGTTAAAAACCTGAAGAGGTACTATCTGTTTTGATTTATATCACAAAGTATCTTGATTAATTTTTTTCAAATGGTTTTAAGGCTGTGAAAAATACCAAAAGACCGACCATGTATTTAATTTACTAGAGTTATAAGACGGTTAGGTATAGGTGTTCATTCCTATGATCCAGCCAGAACCAGAGAGATACACCCAGGCACATTCCATTAGTTAGAATAAAGTCTATAGGTATGATAAAAAGAAGAAAAAGTAAGAAAAGGGAAAAATACGGACTAAGACAAAGCTAACACTGTAACAAACCTAACAAGATGTTAGTGATGAAGTCTTGGTAAGCATTGAAGGGGTTGAAGAATGAAAAAAAATGTTAAGATAAAGGGTGAAAAGAAAGAAGCCCTCTTTACACTTAGGTAGAAACTGGGTCAATACATATGCTATCAGAAACACTAAGCTGTTGTTTGGTATTGAAGACAGTCATCATAGACCCAGTAATGCAATGCACAACCCTTCCTAGCCACTCAAGGTCTCTTAAAAGACTCTTGGTTCATATCTCACAGAGATTACACACATTTTTATTGACTTTCTCACTCCGAGTTAGTTGGTATTGTTGGGATTAAAAGTATTAATCCTTTTTAATGTTGTTTGGAGTTACTGCTACTCTTATTGATGTTAATGCTGCTCAGTCAAAGTTAGTGCTGCTAGAGAATTTCAATGAAAATTATTCTAAGTTTTTAAGACTGCTGGTGAAGTTACAACTATTAGTACAAAGTTACTACTGCTAGAGAAAGTTACTACTGTTAGTGGAATTTAAGACTGCTAAGAGATAAAGACTGAAAAATATGCTAAATAGTTACTACTGCTAGTACAAAAGTTAGTACTGTTGGTGTAAAGTTACTACTGCTGAAGAGTTAATGCTGCTGGTGAAGAAGTTAGTACTGCTAAGTTAGTTAGTACTGCTTATGTGATTTGTATGAGATATTTTGGTAAAGGATATGTATAAGTTATTTGTTTAAAAGATTTGATATACTTAGGAAAGTATTGTAAGCCGTTTAGGACTCCTTGGTGTATAAAAGGAGGTCATAGGGCATAGAGTTTATATAGAAAAATATAACGAGTCATTCATAGAATTATCATAGCTTCAAGGTCTTTGTAACCCTAATACTTTGAGAGTATTTGTATTATTATTATAATATTAGAGCTTTTATGTTTTGTTGAATTATATGTTCATTGTGTTTACTATTTCATTGATAATTCTTCTTAATATTATAGATTAGATTATGCATAATCTTTAATATATACAAAGTTTCTACTATAAGTTGTGTTATATTTATCTAATATAACTAAACCTTAAACAAGCTTAAGGAATTCGATCTATTGAAGTGGGATCCAACAAGTGGTATCAGAGCTTGTTGCTTTGAGAAACTTTGCTAGAAGATATGGATCAGATTTACTTTTACCACATAGTGGCTGCATCTAAAGTTCCCATGCTCAAACCGGGTGAGTTTGAGTTATAGAGGATGAGGATTGAACAATACATCTAGATGAAGGTAAGGCTCAGACGAGATTAGAGGTGAAAGCAAAAGTAATTTAAGAGGGTATTTCCACATTGAACATAGTTAAAGTTTAACTTATTAGGATTGCTATGCAGTTGCTCGGGAAGCTGTTGAAAGAGATTAGAGATTTGGTGGGAATGCAGCTACTAAGAAGACTCAAAGAAATCTCTTAAAGCAACAATATGAAAACTTCACTGCTCCAAGCTTAGAATGCTTGATCAAACCTTTTATAGGCTTCAAAAGCTTGTGAGTCAGTTTGAGCTTTTGGATGAAAAGCTTTCACAAGAAGATGTTAATCAAAAGTTATTAAGAAGCTTGTCACCTAAGTGGAACACACATGCTGTTGTATGGAGGAATAAAGCTGAGTTAGAAACAATGAGCATGGATGATCTCCATAACAACCTCAAGGTGTATGAACCAGAATTCAAAGGGATGTCTAGCTTAAGTTCAAGCACACAGAACATGGCTTTTGTATCCTCTTCAAATAACAACACTAGCAGCTCTAATAAAGCAGTTAATGCTGCTCATAGAGTTACTACTACTAGCACTCAAGTTAATACTGCTTACTCTATAAATATTGATAACTTGAGTGATGCTGTTATTTGTTCATTCTTTGCTAGTCAACCAAATAGTCCTCAACTTGCACATGAGGACTTGTAACAAATCCATCCTGATGACAGAGAAAAGATGGATTTGAGATGGCAAATGACCATGTTAACTATGAGGGCTAGAAGGTTTTTGAAGAATACAAGAAGGAAGGTTACTGTTAATGGAAATGAGACTATTGGTTTTGATAAGTCCAAAGTGGAGTGCTACAACTGCCACAAGAGGAGACATTTTGCTAGGGAGTGTAGAGCTCCAAGAAATCAAGACAACAAGAACAAGGAAAGCTCAAGGAGTGTGCCTATGGAAACATCTACTTCCACAGCTTTGGTGTCATGTGATGGCCTTGGTAGATATGGCTGAAGTGATCAGGCAAAGGAAGGACCTAATTATGCACTCATGGCTTTCTCATCTTCAAATCCTGACTCAGAGGTATCCAATGATTCAAATTGTTTAAAATCTTGTATGGAAACTGTTAAATTACTTAAATCTCAAAATGATCAACTATTAAGAGATTTAGAGAAATCTAGTTTAATGGTTTTAGGTTATAAAACAGGTTTAGAATCAGTGGAAGAAAAACTTAAATTTTATAAAAAGAATAAGTCTGTTTATGTAGAAAACATTAATGGCTTAAAATGGGATATTCAAGTAGGAGAAATAACTATTAGAGAGCTTAAGAAGAAGCTTGAAAAAGTTCAAAAAGAAAAAGATGACATTTAACTTAATGTAGATAAATTTGAACATGCATCTAAAAGTTTAAACAAGCTCATAGAGTGTCAGATTGTTGATAATTGCAAGAAAGGTTTAGGGTATGAAAAATATAATGCAATTCCACCTTCCTACACAGGAAATTTCATGCCTCCAACACCTGATTTATCTTTCACTGGTTTAGATGAGTTTGTTAATAAGTCTGTAGTTGAGAACAGAAAGTCTGATGAAGAAGAGCCTAAGGAAGTTAGGAAGAATGATGATGCCCCAATTATTGAAGAATAGGTGTCAGATAGTGAGGAAGAAAATATGTCTCAAACTAAAATTAAGAAGAAAACAGTTAAGCCTAGTATTGCTAAGATAGAGTTTGTCAAACCTAAGCAACAAGAGAAAACTACTAGGAAAATTGTTAAACAAGTTGAGAAACATAGGCAAAACACTCACAGTCCAAGAGGCAATCAAAGAAATTGGAACAATATGATGTCTCAAAAACTAGGAAGCAATTTTGAGATGTTTAATAAGGCCTGTTATGTGTGTAGAAGCTCTGATCATCTGCAAGTTGATTGCAATTACCATCAAAAACTGTTTTAAAATCAAAGGATGGTAAAACCTGTTTGGAATAATGCTCAAAGGATGAATCATCAGAATTTTGCTAAAAAGACTCACCCATGTGCTAAAAAGAACTTAGTTCCAAGAGCAGTACTAATGAAGTCTGGTTTAGTATCAGTTAATACTGTTAGACAAGTCAATACTGCTCACTAAAAAACAATAGTGAATGCTGCTAGAATAATGTCATATCTTTCTAAAACAACACATTCAACTGTTAAGAGGCCCATTCATAAGAACACAACATTTAAAAATAGTAATATTGATCAAAGGGTTAATACTGTTAGTAGTAAAAAAATTAAAACTGCTAGGCCAAATGCAGTAGATAATGTTGTTGAGGAAAATAGTTTTAATGTTGTTAAGGCCTCAGCTTGTTGGGTTTACAAACCAAAGACTAAAGTTTTAGACCATGTTTCTAAACACAATAGTGCATCAATCACCCAAAAGAAGTTTGATTATATTGATGCACAAGGCAGATCTAAGTCAGTGATGGCTTGGGTCTACAAAAGAAATTGATTTTCTTATCTAATGTGCAGGGCAGTCCACAAATGGATTTACAGGATCAAGGAGTGATTGATAGTGGATGCTCAAGGCACATGACAGGGAACATGTCCTATCTTACAAACTATGAAGAGATAGATGGAGGATATGTTTCTTTTGGAGGGAACCCCAAAGGAGGGAAATTTATAGGAAAAGGTACAAAGTCTAATGGTTTTGAAGGTATAAAAGCAAGTAATAATACAGGTCAAGCTTGAAAGGAGACAGAACATGTCAAAAATTACATTTTGCTACCATCATGGACTGCTGATCCACCATATTCCTCAGATCCAAAGAGTTCTCGTGATGATGGATCTAAACCTTCAAGTGATGATGGAAAGAAGGTTGATGAAAATCCAATAAAAGATAGTGAATGTAATATTCAAGAGAAAGAAGATAATGATAACAGCACTAACACTGTTAATGTTGTTGGCACAAATGAGTTTAATGCTGTTGATGTAAAAACAAGCATTGAACTTCCATTTGATCCAAATATGCCTGCTTTGGAAGATTATTGCATATTTGACCTCTTAAGAGATGATGAAGATGATGGTGCAGAGGCTGACATGAAGAATTTGGATATAATAATCCAAGTAAGTCCTATTCCAACTACAAGAATTTATAAAGATCATCCTCTTGAACAAGTGATTGGAGATTTTCAATCAGCTATTCAAACAAGAAAGATGTCCAAAAACTTGAAGAAACATGGGTTTGTTAGTACTATTCAACAAAGAACAAACCATAAAGACCTTCAAAACTACTTGTTTGCTTGCTTTTTATCACAGGAAGAACCCAAAAATGTAATTCATGCATTGAAGGATCCAAGCTGGATAGAGGCTATGTAGGAAGAGCTTCTACAATTCAAGTTACAAGAAGTTTAGACTTTAGTTAGGAATAAAAGGGATGAAAGGGGAATTATGATAAGAAATAAAGCAAGATTAATTGCTCAAGGGTACACACAAGAAGAAGGGATTGACTATGATGAAGTCTTTGCCCATGTTGCTAGAATTGAAGCAGTTAGGCTATTTTTAGCTTATGCTTCATTTAAAGATTTTGTGGTGTATCAAATGTATGTAAAAAGTGCTTTTCTCTATGGGAGGATTGAAGAAGAGGTGTATGTATGTCAACCACCAGGATTTGAAGATCTAGACTTTATTGATAGAGTATACATGGTTGAAAAAGCACTGTATGGACTACATCAAGCTCCTAAAGCTTGGTATGAAACCTTGTCAACATATCTGTTGGACAATGGGTTTCAAAGAGGGAAAATTAACAAGACCTTTTACATCAAAAGGCACAAAGGTGATATTTTGCTGGTCTAAGTTTATGTGGATGTATCATCTTTGGTTCAACAAAGAAGGAGCTATGCAATGCATTTAAGAAGTTGATGCATGAGAAATTTTAGATGAGTTCTATGGGAGAACTTACATTCTTCTTGGGATTACAATTGCAGCAGAAGAAGGATGGCATATTTATTAGTCAAGATAAATATGTTATTAAAATTTAAAAGAAATTTGGGTTTACAAAAGTCAAGACTTCAAGCACACCAATGGAAACTCAAAAGTCTCTGCTTAAGGATGAAGATGGTAAAGAAGTGGATGTTCATATCTATAGTTCAATGATTGGTTCATTGATGTATCTTACATCTTCAAGACCTGACATCATGTTTTCAGTGTGTGCCTATGCTAGATACCAAGTCAATCCAAGGTTTCACATTTTTATGCTATGAAAAAGATTTTTAGTTACTTAAAAGGTCAACTAAAATTGGGCCTTTAGTATCCAAAAGATTCTCCTTTTGATTTGGTAACATACATTGATAGTGATTATGCTGGAGCAAGCTTGGATAGGAAGTTTACAACAGGAGGTTGTCAATTCCTTGGATGTAGATTAATATCATGGCAGTGCAAGAAACAGACAGTGATTGCAAATTCTACAACAGAAGCTGAGTATGTGGCTGCTTTAAGTTGTTGTGGACAAGTGCTTTGGATTTAGAATCAACTACTTGATTATGGGTACAATTTTATGCATACCAAGATCTTTATTGACAATAACAGTACTATTTGCATAATTAAAAATCCTGTTTTTCATTAAAAAAAGCATATAGAGATTAGACATCACTTTATTAG
>BQNB010011034.1:0-32531 GCA_026074375.1 Tanacetum coccineum
AAATTAACTGGTTCGGATCGAGTTCAAATAGATTTTGGGTTGGGTTGGGTTTGGGTCGACCTATCTAACCCGTTTATTAAACAGGTCAGGTTCATGTTGGAAATAAAGAACCCGCCAACCCCGTTTAAGATTTTTTCCTTAAATAAAAAGTTATTTATATTATATTATATGGATTAAATGGGTTAAATGGGTCGACCCACAAATTAATTTAACATGTTTAACAAGTGTAATGTGCTAATCAAATTTTAGATATGAAATGGGTTAAATGGATCGATCCGAAACCGTTTTAACCTATTCAACCCGTGTAACCTATTGAACACGCCAACCTAAGTATCCATACGTGTTAAATGGGTCAGGTTCGGGTTATGTGTTAACAAGTTAGGGTTGACATAGCTGGTCTGATTATTTAAACAATCAAGTTCGGGTCGGGGGTGTTCTGACCCGCCAACATTATAACTCGAACCCGCCAACCTGAACCCGACCAGAGTTGCTACCCCCTGCCACCAGGAAACCAATGTTCCATGGTGGTTGTGGCGGTTCTATGGCAGATATGACTTTACTAGCAATTCATGGATTAATTAACAAGATAGACCATAATAACTACTGAAGTTCATGTTCAACAAACATCAAACGAGCTTAAACCAAGCTTCTTGTTGCTACTTCCACTAATAGTTCCTCGCCCGGTTCTTCTCGGCAAGCAAATTTTAGTGGAAGCAGCAAAAAGAACCTGAAGAACATCTTCCCATACTTTTAAGAAAAATTAAAAGACATAAATATAATTCACAGTCACATACTAAGTTCTAAACACGGCCAACAAAACGAACCAGAGCCTTACTCCTTTCCATTCAACCACCTTGACTCGTACACCTTAGCTTCGAAATACAAGCTGGGCCCGATCTATAACAAACAGAAATTATAAAGAACAAAACCGAGAAAACAATAAAATCAAAGAAATTTGAATATTTATGCATTGCAATTCTACCTTAATTTCGTAAAGTCCGATCCCGATCTTCTCGTCCCCGCGAGGGTGAAAAAATAATGCTTTCCATGCAACAAGCTTGTCATCTTGGCTTAACTTGTCATTAACGCCATACCTATATTTTACATAAACCTATTTAATACCGACAATTTTTCTATCATATAAATTATCATCATGCTGACATTGTATACGAGAACTTACCTGTGAAGTATATGCTTCAAATCCTTGGCCAAACGCTTGTTCGAAAAGGGTTCACACAGGCGGTTCAATATTACAATTGATGGACGAGTTAGTTAAGGTAGGACAAACTATGAGCTACAATATGGAAGGGTGTATGAGGAACATTGAAGTCATTATCGGCTCACAAGGAGAATGCAACGTTGTCAAATGAATTTTTTGTCCCTAACCATTCAAGGACTTGGTCATAAGGCAAAAAAAGGGTGGGTAAATGAGTTATGTATGAGACATCATGTTAATTTTGTATCTCTTTAGGTAACTAAAATGGAGAGCATGGAGTTGGTTACTATTAAGACGTTGTGGGGGTAATTCTTCTTTTGATTATGCTCTTAGTTCTTATTTAGACAACTCAGAGGGTATTTTATGTGTTTGGGATCCTACTTTGTTTGTCAAATATAACGTTACCTCGTTTGATAATTTCTTGGCTGTTATGGGTACTCGGGTTCCTTCGTCTTCCAAACTCCTTATCATTTTTGTTTATGCTCCCCAAGATCTAATAGAAAATAAGGTGTTATGGGATTACATCCTTCGTCTAATAGACTGATGGGATGGAGATTGTGTAATTATGAGATATTTTAATGAAGTTAGAACGGAACAAGAAATATATGGTTCGGTTTTTAACGTTTAAGGTGCTAACGCTTTCTGTAGTTTTATTTCCTTAGCAAGTCTGATTGACCTTCCTCTATGGTTATGCTTACACTTGGGCCCACAAGACCGCCAATAAGATGAGTAAGTTGGATAGATTTCTAGTTTCTAAATGTTTATTTGCTTCATTCCCGTTTCTTTCGGCTCTTTGCTTGGATAGAAATTTGTCGAATCATCCTCCTATTCTCATGCGGGAATTAAGCATTGATTATGGTCCTACTTCATTTAGATTTTTTCACTCTTGATTTAACTTGGATGGTTTTGACAAAATGGTAGAAGATACATGGAAGAGCTTAACCATTGTTCACTCAAATGGTATGATTAATTTAAAGAAGAAACTTCAAGCTCTCAAAATTGTCATTAAACAATGGACCAAAAATGCTAAGAAAAGCTCTTATAAGGCGAAGATCTCCATTCAATACAAATTTCTGATATCGACAAAATTCTTGACTAAGACGGTAGTAATGAAGAAATTTTATCCAATAGATCCTTGTTGTTAAAAGAACTTAACGAAATTAATTCTATTAACTCATTGGAAGCGGATCATAAATCTAAAGTTCGTTAGGCTATAGAAGGTGATGAGAATACACAGTTCTTTCATGGTATTTTTAATAGTAAACGTTCTCAGTTAGTTATTCGATGGGCCCTTATTGATGGTGTCACACCCCGCTAAGAGCGAAAACACGAGGTGCGACGTTTCAGAGACATCACATAAGATAGTAGATTTCACCATATTTAGTTACAAGAAATTTAATTTACAATGTTACATAAAATACAATCTTTGATGGAAGAAAACACTTGTCTTTAGAAAACATCTTGGCCAATGGAATACTTTGATATCAAGTACCTTCAATTTGTAAATGTTGATCACCTGAAAATGATACTCGAAAATGTCAATATAAAGTTGGTGAGCTCGTAGGTTTAGAGAGTAAACCAATTGTTATGCCAGAATTAAAGTGGGACAATAGTGTAATACAACAACGGAGTGCAAATAGTATGATAGTATGCCAACAACAACATAACTAATCATGTCATAGCATTTCAATCAAATCAACAAGTCAGTAGTGGCCCAAGCACTTATAGTCCTCTGAACCTATCGCCTGCCAGCTGGAGCTACACAGTCGGCTAAGTAGTATGAAGAATGAGTAACATGGTCATCATAGATAGATCATGTATACAAGCACATCAAGTTCGCAAATTGTAAGCACATATGAATATTGTCCAAAAGCATAAAGATAGTTTAGCACAGTAGTAAAATAGTTTAAAAGAGATTTGAGTATCATTTTCTAACAAGAAAAATAGTTTGAAAGTGGGGGTACGAAGACTCACCTTAAATAAGAATGAAAATAGCTGAAATAAATGATTAAGGAATAACGTGCAACGGTGCCCGACCATGACCTATTAATAAAGTTTTATTTTAGAGATATGCTATATGAAAATGAAGTGATGCAGATGAGTTTGTAAAAGGATTTGTATTATTGTTATAAAAAGTTTTGTATTATTGTTGTGTGGTGGTTGATGAGTTTAACTCGATGAACTTATGTCAAAGTACGATATGTATACATATACGTATGATATAAGAAATAAATAGAAAATTCAGGACTAAGTAAGAAGGTAAGTGAGTAAGAAATAATTGAACGAGGAGTAAATAAGAAGTAAGTAAATGGGAAATAAATATATAAGAATTAAACATGTTTCGGCAATTTACCCAATACCCCAAGTTAATTAGATAAGATGATTTTCGATATAAGTGTTAACAATGTTTTGCATACATATAATAAATAATAGAAGTTTTACGTAAAAATTATACTTTTCGTCTTTTAGTCAGATATTAAAATAATATTTTATTATTTTGTCTTTTTGTCGAGTTTTAGAAAATATCTAGTATTATGTTTATAAGTATGAAATTTAGTTTATTTATTTAAATTTGAATATAATGCTTAAAATAATGTGATTTCGTCATTTGTCGGGTTTTAAGAAAATAAGTTCATATAAAATGTTTTCTAAGTATAAAATATTTATAAAATTTCGGCATGACCCGTTCGTTTATAGTTACTTTCCAAAGCCATAGACTTTATCAAAACACTTTTACCCACGAAATAATCATTTCTGACAAAATGCCAAATCACCACGTTTTTGCTACGTTTTATCAACACGCGTTCCAAAAGGCTATTTTAACTATCCTAAACCTATATAAGTCCGAATTTCATAAGTCGTTCCATAATCTGTTTTGGAAGTCCAAGTTTACTTGTTTTCACTCATTGGGCCAAATAGCCCAATGTTAACCCAAAATTATTAATTAAGTTTTTAACCCATAAGTTAGCTCAATACAAGTTTACTAGTTAGCCCGAATATACATGACCAAAATATCCATTAAGTTTAATAAGTCGGAATACTTAAGATAATAATAATAATTCACATATGAAAATAAGTTGTTTGATGTATATAAGCTTATAAGCCAAGCTTAAAATACGTTTATTAGTTATTGGGCCTTATAGCCCCATTAATAGTCTATTGATATTTAGACCATTTTCGAGTCCACTAGAATCAAGTTTTAAGTCCAACTAGTTAGCCTAATTATAAGTTAAATATTTTAGCCGAATCATTTAGTCTGTTAACCATTTTATTATGTAGAGTAGTGGTTACTTAAATAAGCCATTTTAAATAAGTCAAATATACGCAGAAATGTAGTATGTAAATTAAGTCGATCATAAGCTTTTAAATTAAGCATAAACTTTAATAAGCCCAAAACTCAATAATCCAGTCCATTAAAACACAATAAAATCTCAAAATAAGTATATTCGATTAAGCACTTAAAACAAGCCGAAATATATAGTCACTAAAATAAGCCGAAATGTCATTGGGCCTTGTTGGGCTGGTTAACCTAACTAGCCAAAAACTATATCTAATGATAACTTATACACTTGAAATAATCCCATTAAACAACAAATAAGCTAATAAGTTTAAAACCCATTTTTAGTATCAAAATAAGCCACGGAATAAGCTAGGAAAATAAGTCGAGAGTTTGAAATAAGCTAAAACATTGTTTCTTTTTATTCCCTTTTGGTCGAGACCCATATAAGCTCTAATAAGCACTTCGAGTGCTTATTAATAAGTTCATTTTTAGCCTATTCGAACCAACATACACCCTTTTATCATTTTTGTAACTTTTAAAACTTAAATTTTTAAAAAAATGCTTGTATAACTAGTGTTTATGCATGATAATGAGCACAAAAGTACAAAAAGATTAAGAAAATGAAGACTTAAAAATAAGAGTTTTAAAAGGAGATTAAAACTAACCAAACAACCGAACCGTTGTTTATTTACCCAAACGATCACTAGAACTTAACCCGAGTATATCCAAGCTTCCATGTTCTTGAAACAGGATGAAAAATATATGGTTTTGGTGTGTTTGTGTGTTCATCCGACCCAAGAAGAAGAGAGGAAAAGAGAAAGTTTTTGATGTGTGTGTTTTTGGTATTTTAGTGTGTAAGTTTGAAATGAAGGAAATGGAAAATTTGTACATAAAACATGATCCCTAAAATGTGATAGTGTGTCTCTTATGGGGGCCGGTCGAATGGGATCCAAAGCAAGGGGAATCCCAAGCTTTTATAAATTTGAATTTTTGTGTAGTTTCTTGTTTCGTTAAATGTAAACGTAACTCGTAAATTCGCGTTTTATGCAAACGTTTTTAGGAAATATGAAATAAATTATAACAATAAGTTTATTAAAATAATTTGGGATAATTAAACATAAAATTTAATTATTGTCGTGTCGGTACGCGTTGTGTGACGTTTTTCGTTGCGCGCGGGAAGATTTCCCGGTAAATGACCAATGCAAAACGTAAATGTTTAGAAAGTGTTTATTTGAAATAAAAATGATTTACTATTGTAGAAATTGGGCGGTTGACAGCCGGTTACACCGTAACTGTTTACGTACAGTAAAGTCAACAAAAGTCAAAATCTGAGTTTTGCTATAGTAATTTTAAATGAGATAGTAGTATGAAAGTATAAAGTCATGGTATTACAGAATACTTAGGAAAATCACCGGTTATCACAGATGGCGAGTGGATTGTTGGTCTGTTGGCTGTGAAAAGTGCGTTCCTAAAATACTTATCTACACAATTCTCCTCGCCCGTCTCCCCTCGTATTTGCTTCGCTGATCAATTCACTAATAGTTTATCATTCGAGCAACAAGCTGATCTCGAACGAAACATCTCTAATGAGGAGATAAATAGTGCGGTTTGGGATTATGGAACGAATAAATCCCCTGGTCCCAATAGCTTCACTTTTGAGTTCTTTCGTAGATATTGGAAGCTTTTAAAACACGATATTGTGGCAGTCGTTAAAGAATTTTTTGCTTCAGGTACTTTTCCCCCGAGATGTAATTCTTCTTTCATTGCTTTAATCCCTAAGATTCATGATGCAAAAGTTGTCAAAGATTATCGTCCTATAAGTTTGATTGGAAGCCTTTATTAAATTATTGCCAAGATTTTGGCTAATAGACTTAGCTTTGTCATCTCGGGTCTTATTAGTGACGTCCAATCAGCTTTTGTTTCCAACCGTTAAATTCTTGACGCTCCATTTATTCTTAATGAACTTATTTTGTGGTGCAAGCATAAGAAGTTTAAAGCTGTGGTCTTTAAAGTCGACTTTATAAAGGCATTTGACTCTGTTCGGTGGGATTACTTACAAGAAATTTTAAAGATGTCTGGTTTTGGTGATAAGTGGTGTGGTTGGATAAATGGTTGTCTCAACTCCGCCATGAGATCAATTCTAGTCAATGGAAGCCCTACATCAGAATTTCAATTTAACAATGGTTTGAAACAAGAGGATCCTTTATCTCCCTTTCTATTTATCTTGATAATGGAAAGTTTGCATTTATCTGGATAATGGAAAGTTTGCATTTATCTTATTGTAAAGTTACGAATGCAGCTTTGTTCTCGGGTATTCCTATTGATAGCTCGTTGACAATTTCTCACCTTTTATTTGTGGATGATGCTATCTTCGTTGGTAAATGGGACTCTTTGAATATACTCACCATTGTAAATGTCTTGAAGTGTTTCCACTTGGCTTCGGGTCTGAAAACAAACTTTAATAAAAGTAAACTTATAGGACTTGGCACTCGTCTAAAAGAAGTTGATGCAGCAACCACAACTATGGGTTGTTCAATTTTTGCCACTCATTTTGTTCATCTTGGAGTTAAGGTTGGAGGTGCGATGTATAGAATAAAATCTTGGGATGACATGGTTGCTAAAGTGTCCTCTCGCTTATCCAAATGAAAGCTTAAAACCCTTTCAATAGGTGGTCGACTTACTTTAATTAAATCGGTTCTAACATCCATTCCTTCATACTATATGTCTATCTTTAAAGTTCCTTCGGGAGTGTTAAAGCTCTTGGTGTAACACCCCCAAAATTAGTCGCAGCGGAAAGTATGTCCAGGAGCGTTACTTCATAATACCATTGCACAAGACATGAGAGAACGACCTCTAAATGTGTCGTTTGAAAAGTAATCTTGTAATGTTTAGACTCCAATGCACATCAAATAAGCCAAGCATCTAATTCACCTGAGAAAAACATGCTTAAAAGTGTCAACATAAAGTTGATGAGTTCATAGGTTTATATAAGTGTAAATGTAAATCACAAAACTATATGTATAAACTTATTGTGTTACAAGTCCCGCCTATACAAGACTTGCAACGCATAAACTTAAATACATAGGTTTTTAAAATGCGTATAAACACAAACCACACAAAATGCGTTTGTTAAAATGTTGGAATCAAATATTTGTGAAGTATACATGACCATTTCAATCCTTATAATAGTCACAAAAATGTAAGTATAAATGTTGAAATCAAAGATTTGTGAAGTATGCATGACCATTTCAATCCTTATAATAGTCACAAAAATGTAAGTATAAATTTTGAAATCAAAGTTTTGTGAAGTATGCATGACCATTGTATCCAATACAGTAGTCACCATATGTGATTACGATTTCACCCCTAAGTTCATGAAACTGCGGCTTTGACGTGTATGTATGCCAATCTTTTCAGGCACTGTAAGTGTTCATGTATATGTAGTTCAATGTAACGACATGGTATAACGTTCGTTGGCTCTATAGACACCAATCCAGAACGAGGGATGTCAACTTCAAATAGATCTATCTTATAACATAAGTGTTTACCCTCCGAGTAATTAACAGTTCATGCAACTTTTACTAATCCGTAATCATTTGTATGAAAATAAAGTTGTTGCGTCAATAAGTGAAAACAAGAGATGTATCTCACCACGATATATGTAAATGAGTATGTAAACGAGTTTGTAATCCATCATGTAAATGAGTTTGTAAACGTTCATGTAAGCGAGTTTGTAATCAACCATGTAAATGAGTTTGCAAACGATTTTGTAATCAATATTGTAAACAAGTTTGTAAACGAGCATGTTTCTCACCCCAAAAGTTATAAAATATACGTAAAACAAGTAAAACGTAGGGCTATAAACTCACCTCTAGTGAAAGTAGTGATTATCGCAAAATCAACAAAGTAATCGTCACCAACGATCCGGAATGCAACCTAATTAATTATAGGTCGTATAAGTATAGTGTATTTGAATAAATACAACATATCATTTTGTAGAGTTATCACTATCTAAAAGTCTTTGTTTAATTTATAACGTTGAAACAATATTTAAATTGTACTTGTTAAATAAATGTTCATAGATTTGTGTTTGTAAAAATATCATCTTTATCCAACAACTTATTATTTGCTAATAATAATTGTTTTAATATTTTTAGTATTTATATAATGATATTATATAAATAGTTTACTTGTTTAGTAAAATAATATTTATAAGGTTAAAAACATATATAAATATTATATAAATAATACTACAATATTTCTTAAGGTTTTTATAGCCCAAATACACACGAAAACACTCATAAACCACTTTTTATATTTCTAACAGCTTTGTAAATTTTGTGTAAATGCAGAAAATAAAAATAGTGCATTCAAATCTTTAAAAACCCATAACTTACTCGTTTTAGCTTTGTTTTACATGTTCTTTATATGTACGAAATCATGACGAGATAACCTATCAAAATAAAGTAGTCACAGATTTTATAAAAATCTGCGCTGACACAATTTATTCAAACTGTTTTTATAAAAATACTTTTACGTATTTAATCCTGCAAAAATCGTATCTCCTTTGTTTTAATTCTGTTTTTAGTGTTCTTTATACCCACGGTTTCCTATTGAGATGATCTAACATAAGAAACATTCATGCATGTTTATCAATTTTGAAACAGTAGCAGTTTTTATAAAACTACTTTTATAAAAACACTTTTACATATTTAATTATCGTAATCTCGTAAAATTCATAACTTCTTCGTTATAGCTTAGTTTTTCAAGTTCATTATATGTTTAGAATCCTCATAAAGTGTACTATTCGAATCTTAGTCCCATATATTTTATAAAATCTTGAATTATTCCAGATTAATAAAATAGTCCGAATATAAAGTTTATAAAGTTTGTTTTTTAAACTTTTAACATAATTAAATTATTACAAGTCCTCTAATTTAATTAATAACACATCTTTCACATATTTTAAGTTCTCTAATTTATGTTCATCATTTTATGTCCAAATAAAACGTCCTTATGATTATTTATTTATAAACTTTATAAATAAACTTTTAATAATTAATTCACCAAATTAATTATATAAATTAACCAACACTTGTATAAAATATGTCCTTGCATCCTAACACATTTTAAGTATTATTTTGTCATGTTTAAATATCCATTCGATTTTTGTTTATGCTTGTATTATTTTATAAATTTATAAAATAAATCTTAGATGGTGAATAACAATATAACAATTATATATACATGGAAATGAATAATTAGAATAGATTAGGGTTTATGTTTAGACCTTAGGAGAATGTATAAAGATGATACACCAATCAACCCAAGTATTTAACCCTAAATACTTATCAAGAAAACCCTAACTTAATCCTAAAAACCCTAATTTCTTGTTTGAACAAACCCTTGTTAAATCAATACTCAAGCTTCCAAATCACCTTGCTACACCTTAGATATTACTACTAATAACACTAGTATACTTGCAATCTTTGTAAAATAAAAACTATGAATTGTTTGTAGTGGTGTTTTCTAGCCGAATGTATGAGAAGACAAAGAGGTATATGTTTGAGTTTTGCTTGCAAATGTTAAGTGTGTGTGTTAGTTACTTTAAGGCTAGTATATATAGGGTAAGAAACTTGAATTTACCACTTAACCAAAACCATTAAATGGTTTCATAAGGGTGACGGTTTGGCATGGGTTTAGGGTAAGTTTTATAGGTGTGTTTAATGTTTTAGGAGTGTAAGAAGTATGGTAAATTGTAAGAAGACACAGTCTTGTGTAAGAATGATAAGACATAACCTTAAGCATGCTTTTGGTCTTTTTTCTTTTCCCATAAAATCAGTCAAAACATAACCCATGTGTAGGAGACAAGAATGTATTATTTGATGGCTTGAACTAGTTGTATGTAAAAGGGATTATCCAAGGGTTAAAACATAATGTAGTTTATTAGATAGAGGGATGCTTAGGAATTAATTTGGAATGTGTTTATTTTATGGAAGCGTATACACGGCTAACATATGTATTAGGTGAAAGTTTATATAATTTTTGGGTATTGGGTATAATGGTGGGTATTTATTGAAGTATAGATGGGTTTATGGGTTCCCATGCATGCATGAAAGTGTTTTATTGCGAAACGTAAAGGTTTTACGTAACGAATAAAAATAAAAAGTGAAAAGTTATTAATTATTTTCGTAAAAATAATATAACACTTGTTTGATGTAAACTTTTATTTGTTTGATGTCGGTTTACGTTGATTGTTACTTTTTAGTTTACGCGATTTAACTAAAAGTTGAAACTAAAAAGGGTACGCGTAAAAGTTTAAAATAAATAGTTGAATATTTATTTACGTAAAAAGACGTGAAAATGTGAATTGTTACACTTGGAATCGATTAGAATAATTTTTTTAATGGAGTGGATGGATCGGAGAGAAAAATGGTTTAAATTAGTTGGAATAAGGTCTTAGCTTCCAAGAAATATGATGGCCTCAGAGTTTCTAGTTTCTATACTCTTAATCGAGCTCGTCTCTTTAAATGGGTTTGGCGATTTTTTTCTTATGGTTCTTGTCTATGGACAAGATTCATAAAAGCTATTTATGGTGAAGACAGTTCTCTTAATTCCTCAAGTTCTTTATCTAAACGCTCTTCTTGGTTAGACATTATTCGTGAGGTTACTGTTCTTCGCACAAAAGGCATTAATCTTTTAGATTTAATTCGAAAAAAAGGCGGGCAACGGGTTAAACACCTTGTTTTGGGAGGATCCTTGGTTAGATGATTTAGCGTTGAAGCATAAATTCCCGAGACTTTATGCCTTGGATAACTACAAACAAATAACAGTTGTCGAAAAAATTAATCATGCTTCCATGGTTGATACTTTTTGTCGACCTCCTAGAGGTGGTGCTGAGGAAGAACAACTCGGTTTTCTTTTATCCCGCATGAATGGTCTAATATTGACAAATATCCCTAACTATTGGGTCTGGTCGTTAGAAACTACAGGTGAGTTTTCTGTTAAATCTGTTCGACAACTTATTGATGATTCGATTCTTCCAAAGGAGGAAGTCGCCACAAAGTGGGTTAAAGTCATGCCCATTAAGATTAACGTGTTTCCTTGGAGAGTTCGTTTGGATAAGCTGCATACTCGGTTGAATCTTTGCCTTAAAGGTATTGATATTTCGATTATTGTTTGCCCTCTTTGTCACGCCTTTGTTGAATCCGGTTCCCATATCTTTTTCCCCTGTCCTATGGCTCGTCAATTATGGAGGAAACTTATGCGTTAGTGGGAGCTCAAGGACATTGATTTAGCCTCTTATAATGATTGGCTTCTATGGCTTAATTCCTCTAGGCTTTCTAAGCGGCTAAAAGAGATCTTGGAAGGTGTTTGTTATGTGAAGTGGTGGTTAATTTGACGCTTCAGGAATCAGTTGCTTTTTGGTGCTACGAATCCGCGTAAGGAGCTTCCTTTTCATGACTTGGTTCAAATTTCTTTTAATTGGTGTTTTAATCGTTGTAATTATAAACTAAATTGGGTTACTAGGATGAAAAATCCTTGTACCATTTGCTTGTAATTCTCTTCAAGCTTCTTGCTAGTTTTTAATAAATTCGTCATTAAAAACACTTGATATCTTTAGCTGATATATGTTTTTTTAAACCATTTTCATTAAGTTTGTACTTCCGTCTGCAGTAAAATCAGGATATGGATACAACGACGCCGGTTTCTTTATGTTCAAGTTGTTATCTATGAGCTCAACGGGTGTCTCAATCTTCTTCTCTTCATGTGTATCGATACTCTTATCAAAAGACTGAACACGTCTACTAGTTTATCAATTTGATGCTTCTGCAACATTATCAAACACAAGATAAGTATCTGTAGTTACAAAGTTATATCTTCTAAAAAATCAAGATATAATCATATAACATCATGTTACTATATTTACCTCTCCAAAAAATATTATCTTGAATCTACCACCAGTCCCAAGACCCAGAACTTTACCCCATGATAACGCATCGATAGTCCCCTCAAGATTATCCAAAGCCTCGCTTTTTGTAGCTTTTAAAAAGGAATCAGATGGATTCTGCACCGAATTGTATACAACATTGGCATACAAGACGCTAAAAGTAATGAGATAAAGAAACATATATAAATAAGGCTGGCAATTAGTCACCGCAAATCATGCTTGAGTAAATGGTGCAAAAATGTTAGCTTTGCTTCTCTGGATCGATAGACCTTTTGCATTAATAAGAATGAATTCGCTAGTAACAGATTAACAAATGTCAGTAAGCGGCAAATGTTTAGGAACTATATGTTAGACAATTACGTAATGTTACAAACATGACTTTTACATCTATATAATAATTAGTTATCTTATTAGTTTACATACATGTTGATCAATAAAATTTCGACCATTCTATCACTCTACTTCAACCCTTTCTTCTTCTTTAAACAATTTTATGAATTCTTCTTCGTCTAACACTCCACTACCACCCACACCAGTGTCCTCTCCCAAAAATGTATCCTTATGGAAAACCTTAACCACATTTCTCATTGTAATGTTAAGAGAATGAGATGATTGTTTAGGAGAAAACATAGAAACATTTTTAAGTATCAAAACAGATCCTACGGTAATAACCTTTTCAAACCCACCCTCCGTGAGTACATTTTAATGAATTGTATCAAAAATTATACCCGACAGATCTTTGAGTGTTACAATAGATCACCCAAAGCCTTTGGAGTACAAGACTTTATTACTGCAACAACCTTTGGAAGTTTCCCATTTTGGCAAAATGTCTTCATATCTCCAAAACAACTAGTTGTGATATAATGAGGTGTTATTTTATACATTATTTCAGGGTCATTCAACCCCATAAATCATGAAAATATGCCAAGATTATGTGCTTAATCACTTGTTTTTAGGTTTTTAGCACTTGGATGACATTTGGAGGAAATACATGTGACTTGGGCTAATTTGGAGAAGAAACAGACAAGACTACGGCTCTACACCAAGTATCTTGAAGAACCACGCATACAGAGCGTGGAGACGGCGTCGCAAGTATAAAGCAACGACGTCGTGATTTTCAAAGTGACGACGTCGAGGATTTTGTGACGGCGTCAGAACGTAGCCACCTTAAAGTGGATCTAGAACCATCTACGTAGCGACGGCGTCATGGATTCAAAGCGACGCCGTCGCGTTGTTTTTCCTATATATACAAAACTGATTTTAAGGTTTTGACTGTGTAACTTTATATAACTTTTGGGAGACGAACCCTAATCATATTAGCAGCTTTATAGGTCGTCTTTAGGGCCTCAAAACCCTATTGTAACTACCTTAATCCATGTTTTAATCAAGTAAGATTGTTTATCTTCCATCATTCAATATGTTTATGTGTTGTTTGATTGATTTATGTTCTTGCTTTCTTTATAACATGCTAGGCTAAACCCTCTTTTGTTTTTACTTATGATTGTATAAAACTTAGATTTTAGAACCTTCTCATGTTGCTTCTTGTGATGGATGTACGCGTTAGGCTTTAGAAAACTAGCCATAAGATATTAAATTGGCATAGACGTCTAGGGAAACTCGAGTGTGTAGAAAGGATACCATCTGTAACAGTCTTCATACTACATTACCCCTAATATGGTTGATCCCTTTTAAGATATTTCAATTGCATTTAATATACTCTTAAGGGCCTTGTAATAGTCTTCATACTACCTTACTTGTGTGTTGCCTTAACGGAATATTAAATAAACGACGGGTTCGAGTAATTCGTTCATGACTTAGGAAATACTTACACAGATCATCACAAGTGTGACAAAGCAACAGGATTAGGAGAAGCAATCTAAGGAGTAGCACATGATTAAGTAAATAAATATTTTTATCATAAAGTTATCACTAGTAGATTAGATTATATTTAGTTTAATTCAATTAATCAAACCAACCTCTCAAACCCACGATTTTTACTGCTTTCATAAAAATATAAAAATACAAAAAGAATCTTCTCTCAACCCTATAGACCTCTGTTAGATCTTGATCGAGCCTTCTCAACCAATTCTCCTAGAGAACGATAACAACCCCCGAGTCTTGCCTATAATACACTGCAACGATTAGGTGTACTGCCTATGGAGTTGTAAAACTTCTTGTTGAAGTATAACGACAACCGCATCAAGTTTTTGGCGCCGCTGCGTGGGGAATAGTTAGGTTTCGACCATTGTTTAACTTAGGTCTAGTCGCTTGAATCTTTTCAAGTGAGATTTATTTTTGTTATATTATCTTTCTCGTAGTCTATCTTTTCTTTGTGTTATTTGTTTCATAAATCATTCTCGTTGACCTCCATAGGAGACGAAAATTCTATCCGTACTATTGGAGATTACTCCAGACCTAGCCACGAGGGTTATAGGAACACCATTGAGCTCCCCAAAGGGAACAATGACACCATCCGGTTGGTGCAAAACGGATGCTCATTCCACGGACTTCGGTCCAAGGATCCAAACCAACATTTTAAGGATTTCTTAAAACTTGTGGACTCACTCGACCTTGATGTTGCAAATAAGGAAAGAATGCGCCTGCGTTTATTTTAATTTTCCCTTCGCGGTCAAGCTAGTAATTAGCTTGAACGTCTTCCAACAGGATCCATCTCCACATGTGATAATCTTACTACTCGTTTCCTTGCTCAATTCTTTCCACCGGGAAGTACCGCAAAACTTCATAACGACATCCTGATGTTCCAACAAAATCAAGGAGAGTCTTTTTCTGAATTATGAACTCGTTTCAAGGATTTACTCCAAAAAGTCCCTTATCATGGCATCGATCTTTGGCTCCAAGTCCAAATCTTTTATAACCATGTCACTCCCGCCACAAGACGAACCATTGACCAATCGGCCGGTGGTAAGCTTCATGACAGAAACGTCAAAGCATCCTGGGCATTATCACAGGACCTCCCCCTCTATGACAACGAAAGTTGGAACGACCCAAGGGATTTCTCTAAGCCGGTCAAGGCTATCTCTTTGCCTTAAGATGTCCCGAGTACATCTGACCGTCACCTCATCGAGCTTAAAAATCAAGTCCAACGCTAGATGGAAGCTCATCTTGATCCTAAGCAACCTATTCAAGTGAACAAAATCACTTCTTCATGTGAGATCTGCAGTGGTCCCTACGACACTCAGTACTGCATGGAAAATCCCGAGCAAGATTTTGTTGATTACGCGTCCTCGCGTACCGACGAAGCGGGAGGCAAGTGGTACACCTTCAAACCCGAGCAAAAAAATCTTGGTGACACCTACAATCCGTCATGGAAAAGTCACCCAAACCTTAGGTGGAGAAAACTCCAAAATTCTCAAAATAATTTTTCAAACCCACCTAATCGGTTTCAGCCCAAAGGTTCGTTCTCGAACCGCTCCTTCAACAACAATCCTCAAAGTTTTAACAATCAATCAAATCTCGAAGGATTGGTGTACAACTTCATGGCATCTCAAGACGCTAGATTTTCTAAGTTTGAAGCCGATTTCAAACAACAACAAAGTGAGATGACCAACAAAACTGACACAGTATTGAAGGCCATCACTGATCAAATGGCAGGAACGCTTCCCAGTGACACGGTTTAGAACCCGAAACTAAATGTTAACTCCACCTCTCCAGTTTTGTCTACTCATTCTTACCCAACAGAAGACCCGCAATGCTCAGCCCGAATCCATAGCTCGATCAACGCTATCACGATATATCCCAAAAGACCGAGCGTATCTCAAAACGGCAAACCTGAAATTGAAGAACAAAAAGAGAAGGACAACCCGAAAAACATCAATACCAACCATTCCTCACCACCAGATCCATCAGTTTCATTCATCACCGAAAAAGTCCGCAAACTCAACTTATTTTTCGAATCGCTCGGCTTGGTCCCCTAATCATCCGACACATAATTTGTTTGCACAAAAGGGGATGACAGTGACGTAATGTTTATTGAGATAATTAAGAAGAATGATGATTCCTACAAGGAGAAACCCGAAGTAGGTGAAAACGCAGGAGTAGGAGAATCAGAGGTGGAGTATTTTAACATATTCCTGACCGGGAGTGAGCTAGCATATCATAAGTACCTAATGCATGGTCCAACCCCTTCAATATTTTTATGAAACCCCATCATTATAGAAGGATGTCCGTCAAACCTTAAAATACCATGCACTATTGGACATGTGCATATTGAGAAAGCCTACATAGATCTTAACTCGCCCCTGAATGTCATGACTCGGATGTTGTATAATTGGATCATGAGAAGAAAGTTGACCCTAGGGAAAACATAAATGGAGGAGTGAATAATTTCACGGGAAGGATTAAGGGAATGCACGTCTTTGTAGGAAACTTCACTTATGTCATAGACTTCATGATTGTTGAGGATATTAGTTCAATCATAGACCCTAGGCTGTCATAAGTAGTACTAGGGAAGCCCTTTGTTGAAATATCCAACATGACTCATGACCCACCCGAAGGTGTAGTAAGGTTCACAAACAGGACCAATGGAATTTCCTATAATATGCCCCATAAGATAGAATAGTACAACTCGCTATCAGACCGAGAAAGAGAGCACACTGAGTCAGTCAACCTCAGGAATGAGGAGGACAAAAGAAGAGGGGTGGAGTACGTGATGAGCAAAATATTAGGGGTTTACAAAGAATGTTTAGAGCTTTGACCAGAATATGCGACTGGAATTGCTGATGAAGGAGAAGTCACGTAAGGACGTGTGACTTTGAGTCTAGCTATAAGACTCGTAAATAAATAAAAGCACTTTTTAGGAGGCAACCCAATATTTATTTTCCCTCATTTAGGAGTGACTTGTGTTTTAATTCTTCTCGTTTATTCTTTTATGTTTGAATTATTTTGTAATCATGCTTTATTTTGTTTGTAACTTCGTCTTATTACAATCAAATGTATTTTGTATAAAATAAGTGTAGGGGAAAATATCCGGTTTATAAGAACCAATTCAAACATTTAAAATAAATTGTTTAGATTAATTCACGTTAGTTTCGAGTCATATGATTGTAATGATTAATCCCAGGTTTTATGCTGTTTTACACAGGATATAACTAACAAAATTGCGTGCAGGAAATTTTTCAACAAAAACAAAGAAGAAATCTTCACAGTGGGTGGAGACGGCGTCAGGATTTTTCCTAACGGCGTCGCTCCACCAGACATGTGAAGATTCAAAAAATTTCAATTATTTTTGAAAAATAAATTGTGCAATATCTAAAATTTGTAATTTTTTTGTAAACCTGCAGAAACCTATGATTGTATCATCACTTTCATCATATCTTTACTGTTATTATAGAGTCAACCTTAAAGTTTCGTTGTATATATCATTTCCTGCAGATTTTACGCCAGGTGTAGTTGTCTTTGTCTTTGATTCACATGTTATATTTGATGAGAAGAAGCTTGGAAGTTCTTAGGAAGTTTCATTGGACGATTCTTGGAGGACGATCTAACCAGTTATCGCATGTTTCTTTTCCATTATTGAGCAAACCAGGGGAGTATTAGTTTCTTTTACTTGTTGTCTTTTCCCTTTATTCTTTTTACGGGTACTTTTTAAGAACACTGGGGACAATGTTCAACTTAAGTGTATGGGGAAATAAGCCTTAGAAACTATTATTTCAATGGCCATTTGCTTGTTCCTTAAAATGATGGGTAATATATCGAAACATAGCATAAAAGGTAATTTTAACCGAAATTTAAAAAAAAATCTCTAACACATACTGACGAAAACCAAATATTAATAGCGTCATGGATAGGAATTTATATGACTAACACAAAAACCCTCAAAATTTCACCCCAAAAATATGAGGTTTGCCTTTAGATCTATAGGAATTCGGGTATCCATTATTGATACCCAAGATAGTTTATACCTTTAGCTTGTTTGAGTTAAGGTTCGAATGCAGTCATATGTGTCTATTCTGTCGTTATGGATGTGTACGTATAGTGTTTGTCTCCTTTTCTAGAACATTGGTATCAGTTTTAAATTATATGAGTGTACCGGTAGTATATTAAATTCTAGAACTTGTTTTTGTGATGCATCCCGAGACCGCATAGTGAGTATTAGGATTTGCCAGATAAAAGGCACTAGGATTAACCTATGTTTTAAACCTGTATTTGTTATGATGGTCACATCGATCATATAACTATCCCACACCTGTGCTTCACACTCATTTGTAGTGCAAAATTCTCCTAGTACAACCCTTTGAGCCTATCATTTTTCACGGTTCTCGTAATTTTTTGGTTAAGTCGGACTATTAATGAAGAGCATTGTCAACCTTGAACCAATTGTTACACCCAAATCGCCTTAGCCTACCTTGTATGTACTCGCTTTTAGTACATTATTGTTTTAACCCAAGTTAATTATTGAGTACACGGTTGCTAAGTCCTTATCCTTGTAAATACAGTTTTGGGACGATTGAGATTCACGGTAGTATTCATCTTATGAAAAATTAGAGAAGAAGTAATTTACTACCCTCAATAGAGCTCAATAAACTCCATGTTATGTTGATCCACCTTAATTCGGGTCATTAGTTAGATTGTAATCATCGAGTATGTAAAAGTTCAAGCGTACGGGTGTATCTATAAACCCCCGTGATGTATTATATGTTTAAGCAATGGCAGGGCAAAAGTGTACAAAAAAATTATATATAAAAAAAGTGAAAAAAATATACGGGCTGCCATTTGCTTATGTTTATGTTTATCATAGAGTCAAGAAAAGAAAAAGAAAAGAGATTGATGTAGAGTTATATAGAGTTTGTATATCTTGTCCGAGTTTTTGGCTTAGCAACCCAGTCAGCGTGTATTCTTATAAATAATTAGCTAACCCTTTCAGCCCAAATTCACCCAAAAGTCACTCCTCAAGTATATCCCATCCGTTTCCATTTCCATTAATGTTATCTTACACCCACACACCATAACCCTTTAAAAGACCTCTTTGATAGTAATGATTAATACTTTCGCCTAGCGGTGGAGGTTTGATCATTTACCAAGCCTATGATAATTTATATGCTACGACAGGTAATGAGTGTTAATTTTCCGTTTCCCATAGTTGTTATAATTTATTATACACCCGAGAGAAAGAGAGAATCCAAACATTTATGTGAGGTGTTAGTGTATATTTTCCGTGCTTTTAATTACGAGGTCTAGAAGGTTGTGTTGTAAACTGCTTTTAAAGAGTAGGTTAAATGCCCCAAATATTGCTATTGTATAGGTAGAAAAGCTCATTTGCTTGAGGACAAGAAAATCCTAAGTGTAGGGGTATTTGATGAGGTGTCATTTTATACACTATTTCAGGGTCATTTAGCCCCCTAAATCATGCAAATATGCCCAGATTATGTGTTTAATCGTTTGTTTTCAGGTTTTTAGCACTTGGATGACATTTGGAGGAAATACACGTGACTTGGGCTCATTTAGAGAAGAAACGGACAAGAATACGGCTCTACACCAAGTATCTTGAAGAACCACGCATACAGAGCGAAGAGACGGCGTCGCAAGTATAAAGTGACGGCGTCGTGATTTTCAAAGTGACGGCGTCGAGGATTTTGTGACGGCGTCAGAATGTAGCCGCCTTAAAGTGGATCTAGAACCATCGACGTGGCGACGGCGTCATGGATTCAAAGCGACGTCGTCGCGTCGTTTTTCCTATATATACAAATTGATTTTAGGGTTTTGAGTGTGTAACTTTATATAACTTTTGGGAGACGAACCCTAATCATATTAGCATCTTTATAGGTCGTTTTTAGGGCCTTAAAACCCTATTGTAACTACCTTAATCCATGTTTTAATAAAGTAAGATTGTTTATCTTCCATCATTCAACATGTCTATGTGTTGTTTGATTGATTTATGTTTTTGCTTTTTTTATAACATGCTAGGCTAAATCCTCATTTATATTTACTTATGATTGTATGAAACATAGATTGTAGATCATTTTCATGTTGCTTCTTGTAATGTATGTGCGCGTTAGGATTTAAAAAACTAGCCATAAGATATTAAATTGGCATAGACGTCTAGGGAAATTCGAGTGTGTAGAAAGGATACAATCGGTTACAGTCTTCATACTACATTACCCTTAATATGGTTGATCCCTCTTAAGATATTTCAATTGCATTTAATATACTCGTAGGGGCCTTGTAATAGTCTTCATACTACCTTACTTGTGCGTTGCCTTAACGGGATATTAAATAGACGGCGGGTTCGTGTAATTCGTTCATGACTTAGGAAATACTTACACAGATCATCACAAGTGTGACAAAGCAACATGATTGGGAGAAGCAATCTAAGGAGTAGTACATGATTAAGTAAATACATCTTTTTATCATAAAGTTATCGCAAGTATATTAGATTAAATTTAGTTTAATTTAGTTAATCAAACAAACCTCTCAAACCAATGATTTTTACTGCTTTCATAAAAATATAAAAATACGAAAAGAATCTTCTCTCAGCCCCATAGACCTCTGTTAGATCTTGATCGAGCACTCCCAACCTATTCCCCTAGAGAACGATAACAACCCTCGAGTCTCGCCTATACTACACTGCAACGATTAGGTGCACCGCCTAGGGAGTTGTAAAACTTCTTGTTGAAGTCTAACGACAACCGCATCATGATACTACCTTCATACTCAACCGCGCTAACCAACGAACCCCGAGTAAAATCAACATCCTTAACCACATCCTCAATCTGCTTCCTAATATATTCTTGTGTGGGCATTACACAATCTTGCCCACCTTTCATAATACCAGATTTTTTACAAAGCGTCGCGGCTTAAACAATACCCACAGAACTTGGTATTATCCTTACCATCGTTTCATCTTGAATTTCAATTCAAGGTGTTTGAGTTGATGGGACTAGGTTTCGGGTGGTGCGGGTTTTGTCACAGGTCTGGTGTTCGCGGTTGCAGGGACTTAGGGCGACGGTTGATCGGAGATCATAGTCATCTATATCAAAATCATTGACTTGTTTAAAGTTATTCTTTGGCTGTGAATTCGTGTTTACTGGCCACAATGCTGGAACAAAGGAGCTGCAAGTGTTTGAATATGAAAGAAAACAAGTGAATTGGTGAGTGCATGTACAGTTGACTATGAACTTTGATAAAGAAGAAAACAAGAGTGGACGAAATACCAAAAATGCCCTTAGGATAACAAAAAACTAACGAGCGTTAGGTAAAAAAGACCAAAGGTAAGAATTTGAGAGATTTTAAGAACTCACAAAGCTAGCAAATAGTAAAAATGACTAAATGCAAGAATCGGGCATAGTTTGAGGACCAATGATGCACTTTAGTCTAAATAACTAATCTCAAAGCTTGAAATGTTAGTTGATGATATCTATATTTGGACTTATATTTTGCAAGTTTTACCAAGTCACATGTTAAGTATCGGCAATTAATTACTAAATGCATACATGATACTATTCACATTCTAATCAGGTTAAAAACTTAAAAATCATGATCTTTTAGACTAGAAAGAAAGTTATCATCAATTTGAAATATTTCATGTATAAAGTTGGCCCAAATAGTGTTATGGACCTTTAGTTTTTTTGAGACTTGGGCTTCTTCCAAGAACCCATATAGGATATTGTAAAAAGTTTTGCTATTGTATGATGTGCATTTCAAATTGAAGAATATACTAATTATGAGTTTCTTATTTTGTCTTTTTGTGGCATGCGTCAAGTTTTTTTCCTGGGCTCTTAGTTTGGGCTTTTAGTTTGGGCCGGATCGTTTAGGTTTTTTTTTACTTATTCAACATTTGTGGCGCAAGTATAATAACGTGCAGCATAGAAGTAGGTAATATAAAAAATCACCCGAGGAAATTTTTTTGAATTGCGAACAAAACAAGCCCAACATTGCAATGCTTCTGACATACACACGATTTTATAAAAAAATGTCAAAAATATTCGGATCCTTAGCCGGTCTCCTTTTAGCCCATGTGGTCGGCCCAAATGGTAAATCTATAATATATATGGACAAAAAATAGTCGGCTCATTATTCTTTGTTACAATTGTTACAATAACGTGCAACATAGAAGTAGGTAATATAAAAAACCACCCGCGGAAAGATCTTCGAATTGCGAACAAAACGAGCTCAACATTGCAATGCTTCTGACATACGCACGATTTTATAAAAAATGTCAAAAATGTTCGAATTCTTAGACGGGCTCCTTTTAGCCCATGTGACCGGCCAAATGGTAAATCTATAATATATATGGACAAAAACTAGTCGGCCCACTATTCTTTGTTACAATAACAATTGTATACAAAAAAATTGTTACACTATTCTCGAAGCTAAATAACTTTCGACATTAGGTTAGCCCCGCCGCAACGCGCGGGCAGTATGCCGACTCGTTTTGTATAAGAACAAGTAGGATTACCCGCGCGTTGTTGCGGGGCGTTAATTTTTCGCGGGTTGTTGCGGACTATTAATTTTATTTTTTAATTTTGTGCGGGTTTATATTTTCGGTCTCATGTTTTTTTTTGAACGGCGGATTTTATTGAAACAAAAAGACTAGCAAGAATCTAGAAATTACAAAGTAACAAGATGCGGGTTTTTAAGCCAATCTACCCAACTAAAAGACTTTTTACATCTATGAATACACAAAATGAAGGATCGGGTGACTACCTCCTCAAATATAAGCGCCTTCGAAGGACAAGCCGAACCAAAAATGCTCTTGTTACGGAAATTCCAAATGGACCACCACAAAACATAACAAACGCCTTCGAACAACTCTTTATGTTTAGAACCAAAAATGCTCTTGTTTCGGTCTCATGTTTAATAGTTTGTTTTTTTCTTATATGGGCATATGTGTTGGGCCTCATGTTTAAAGTTTTTTTTTGGCTATACGGGGTTTTTTTAGTATAATTTTATGGGATTATGTGTGCCTTAAATGATAATCGCGCGTTACTGTAGGACATGTTTTATTTTATTTTGTACGGGCTTATTTTTCGGTCTCATGTTTAATAGTGCGGGTTTATTTTTTCGGTATCATGTTTAATAGTTTGTTTTTTCCCTTATACGAGTTTATGTCCCGCGCGTTGTTGCGGGGTGTTAAAATTTTATTTATTTATTTTTCTTTTTTTATTATTTTTTTGTGTGAATTTATTTTTTCGGTCTCATATTTAATAGTTTTTTTTATATGGGCTTATGTGTTGGGCCTCATGTTTAAATGCTTGTTTTTTTGGCTATATGAGTTTTTTTAATATAATTTTATGGGATTTGAGTAAATATGCGTTATATATTTGGACTTATGGTTTTTAGTAGCGTAAAATGACACCGTTTAATGCAATCTAGAGTTGTACGTTTGTGACCTTGTCGATTATTTAAAGTTATTAGGTATTGAAAATATTTTCGCGAGTATTTTTTTTCTGAATAAATCAGTACTTTTGTAATATTATTTTCCCCTATTTTGTGCCAACAATTAAAAAAAACAATTAGGCCGGCCCAAAGTGGGAGCCCAATAAACTGGCCCAAAGTGAGAGCCCAAACAAAACGGTATTGTAGCAAAGGTAGGTGAAACAACGTCGTTTCAACCCAGGATATGTATATAACGAGATGAAATGGTGCTTGCGCGTTGTGGCGGGGCAATTTTTAAACATTGTTAAATGAGGATATATTGAATTGTGTTAATACCTGGAGGGACTTTTTATGTTAATTTTATGTTTTGATTGTAAACATATTTAAGTCTCTTTTATATTTAAAAGGTTTTTTTTTTAAGTTATACTTTTCTTTCTATTGAGTATTTCTTGTATGTGATTGATACTATCGAACTCCAAATTTAGGGGTGAGCATAAAAACCGAAATAAACCGAATAAACCGAAAACCGAAATCGAACCGAACCAAGAGCAATCAAACCGAACTAAGAACCGAACCGAATTTGCCAAAACCGAACCGAACCGAACTACAAATTCGGTTTACGGGTTGGATATGGGTTTGACAATCAGAACCGAAAACCGAATTTATATAAATATATATTGTTTTTATATATTCATGTATAAAAAAATACTACTAAAATTTTATCTTAATATAAAAAAACACATTTTACGCTTGAAATATTTTTTTTGCTAAATATGTATGTAATTATTTATTTTTTAATTTCGGTTTTCGGCTCGGTTCGGTTTTCGGGTTGACCCCAAAAAGAATTTCAGTTTTCGGGTTGACCCAAAAAATAATTTCAGTTCGGTTTTCGAGTTAACCCAAAAAAAAATTTCAACAAAACTAACCGAACCGAATTAACCGAACAACCCGATAACCGAACCGGTCAACACCTCTAATTCCAATATACTATGGTGGCAGCAGTTATTGGGCCCAATATATTATCGACTGTCAATTGAGTATTACCCTTTTGATTATCTCGTAAACTGTTGTTGGGCCAAATTAATAGGCTATATATACCATGGAGGAGCCCGCATGCTATTTTGGCATTTAGCGTAATGCTAAATGTGTATATACGAGAAGAATTTGTGCCCACGCGTTGTGGCGGGGCAATTTGTGAGCCTTGGTAAATGAGGATGGATATTGGATTGTGTTAACACCTGGGGCTTTTTGTGTTAACTTTATATTTTGAGTGCATATTTAAGTTTGTTTTATACTTGGAGGTTTTTTAGAGTTATGGTATTTTTTCTATCGAGCTTCAGTAAGCATCCTTTCAAATGGCCTATTATCATATACATGTTTTTAAATATTTTTCGTCGGTTAATCGAACTTGCATGTTACTTTACACTAATATATCCATTTCGACATATCATAGACACTCGAAAAATTACATGTCTATTAATATTCAACAAAATAAACATAGCAGTTTAAAATAATAGTTCATATTAAGATGGGGTTATATTTTATCACACCAAGTGATAAAATATTTAAAAACTTCCACTGTTCATAATGTGTTAAGGATCTACTTTTGTAGACTATCTTATCAATTGTTATTGGACATTTGAATAGGTTACATATAGGATGGAGGGAGCCCAGCGCTATTTTAGCATTTAGCGTAATGCTAAATGTGTATACATATAATATAATACTCCTTTCGTCTCAAAATTATTGTCCCTATTGATTTTTCAAGTATTTTTCTTTCAACTTTGACCTTAAATATTTTTCTTTGTCTTGTATAATACTTGATGCAAAATATATGAATCGATTGGTTTTCAAATGTATTTTCATTGTTATAATTTTTATCAAGTATTATATAACACAAATAAACATATTTACGGTCAAAGTTGGAAGAAAAAGACTTAAAAAGTCAATAGAGGACAATAATTTTGGGACGGAGGGAGTAACTTTTTCTACTTATAGACTTATAGTTATTTGATTGGTTGGATAAATACGAATAGTAACGTTTATGCTTATTCAGTTGATATGTTATTGACGTTTCATTGTTGTGGTGAATCTTGAAATGAACAATGTTTTTCTTGATGTCGATAGATCTTTGGCAGGTAAATTTGGATACGTTTGGTTGGGATAATATAATGACAGGTTCACGATATCATGACAATATTAAGATGAACGACAGTATAACCCCATGTTCGAAATCTTTTAGCAAAGTATTATGTGACTTGATTCTAATTGTTTGCGAAATAGAAATGAGCATCTCTTACTGTTTAGCACGTTCGATAATGAATTCCGAACACTCTCAAATAATGTGTATGGCAATTTTTATCCTCTGATATGAACATCACTCCTATGAAAATCCAAATTGACATGCAAGTTCTGTATAGATACAAATCATCATAATAAAATATATCAACCCTTAAAGATAAGGTATAATATGGGAAAAACAAATAAAAACCGAACACCATTCTAATTAGTAGTGTACTCAAAGGACAAGAGAAAAATTAGAGCTTAAGTCATCATGTCCAAAAATTAATCAACATTGCCACTTGATATTGTTTCTTCTGCGAGGCCTGCAGGCTTTTGAGCAGTATTTTTAAGAAGGATTTATCTCGAGTCGTATATGAATCTATTCGATGTCCTGCACATTCGCCAACTGCTGTGATTGTGTTATCAGTTTATAGTTAAAATTCGCCCGTTCTAAAAAAGAAAAAAAGTTGAGGGCGCTTCTGTCTTTTTAGCCAAGTAATCGCATAAAATTCGAAAACGCACTACCTTTCGCTTTTTCATTAATCTCATCACTAGCGTATATTTTGAGATGAATAATACGTCAACCGTGATATATACCGTCCCATTTTTTTCACAATCGTGTGTCATGATATCGTGAACCTGTCATTATATTATCCCAACCAAACGTATCCAAATTTACCTGCCAAAGATCTATCGACATCAACAAAAACATTGTTCATTTCAAGATTCACTACATCTGGCCAAGAACCTTCCCTACTCACCTTCAAAGTGATATACTGCAATAAAAAACAAACCATATTAGAAACTATGGTTCCACATAAACAAAAGAAGTATATACATTAGATGTTATCTACAACCCGAGAGAATACAGGACGCTCTTATTTTAGAGTTTTGCACGGACACTCTTCTTTTAGAGGTTTGCACTTGGGTTCCCTGGAACAAGGTGTGACACGTCGCTTGAGAAACGTGAACAACTCATTAACTAAATGGCCGTTAATGACACTAAAATCACCAACACATATACATACTTCACGTACTCACATATCACTAACCAAACAATTATTGGGTTACATGGGTCAACCCAAAACCCCTTTAACTTATTCAACCCGTGTAACCTAATTAACCCGTCAAGTCGTCAACCCAAGTATATATAATGTTTTCTGACCCGCTAAATAGGCGGTAGGTTACAATTTTCATTATATTCTTTTCTTCTCGGTTAACACCCAACACAAGTAAATAACCTTCAGTTTAGTTTATAGACATGTTCAAATATTAATTAAACAATTAGAACACTATAACCTTTTATTAGCATAACAAGTAGTAACTCTAATCTGGTTCACAAATCTCAGTTAACTAATTAGCCAACTATCCCAAGTCACGCTCTCCTTTTGCTGCTTCTTCAACAAAGTTCAATATAAGGTTATCAGTTGTTTAGAAACTGTATATGTATCTTTGGGAAAATTTATCATCAAAACCTTTTACGGTATCATATGAAATTTTTTGGAAACATACTAATAGCAGAATAATGACACCACATTTGTTCCTAGCTTATCAAACTTGAACAAAAGTATAATTCCAGATTAGTTTTATTTATTATTGGATAACAAATTTTGTGATTATATATCTTTACAAACCATTCCAAAAGTAATTTTTGTAACTTTCGCCGCACAAAGCCAACAGTAAAACTATAAATATAAAATATCATGCATACACAAGAACAAGATGCTAACTGCATGTGGTTTTCTAATAAATGATTTAAAGCACGTAAACCAGACCAATCTTAACGTACATATTATGTGATTCTAACAGCACAATTAAGTTCAAATTACATGCATGAGAGTATTACCTTACTTGGTCTCTGAAACTACAACCGATGCTCTCAGTTTCGTTATGGAGTTTATAGTGTATGTGTTTGTGAATGTTATGGTATTTATAAGAAAGACTTAAGATCTGGTGAAAATCTTTTCTAAATATACTGTCCTTTGAATCAAACATGCAAGTTTCGTTTTTTTATATATGGAAGTTGATAGACTACCCTTATATGCTATAAGGATTTACGATCTTCTGACTTGATAAAAAGGATTTGATCAAATAATTTCCTTTTAAAAACAACAATGTAGATTTTGTCTCCCGTTTTTAGAAGATAGGATCTGGTATGTTTTAAGGGTTTTTTGTTTTTGTTTTTGTTGGGCCAATTCGGTGCTCATTGAATAACAAAATAGCCTCAAGTGTTTAGAATAACTTAACACACTTCAGGTCATGTTTTGCAAATAGTAAAGTGACTTTGACCATTGATTTTCAAATAAATGGGCAGCAAAGATAAGTTTTTGACCAGGCACCAAACAATGTCTTGTGGATCTAACATTGATTTTGACGGTAATTTAGTACTAACATGGTTTTTATATCTAAAACTATCAAAAACATTTACATTGTTTTTAAATCTCCACCATCTATAAATAACACTTCACACACGACATTCTAAATCACCAAAAACAAAATGAATACAACCACATTATTCTTACTAGCATTCATTCTTTTCTTTGCTTTGTCAGCCAATTCGGCTCCTAGTCCTAGTCCTGTGCTCGATGCCTATGGAAAAAACCTCCAAACCGGGGTGGCGTACTACGTTATGCCAGCACCTAGCGATAGGGAACGTGGCGGACTCTTTTTCGCAGCAGTAGGCAACTTTACTTGTCCAGCTGGCGTTGCACAAGGGAGGACTGATGGTGCGTATGGGGACCCCTTGATTTTCACTCCCGTCAACCCCAAGAAAGGTGTAATCCATCTCTCCACAGATGTTAACGTTAAGTTCTTGGGTTCAACCATTTGTCACGAGTCAAATGTATGGAAGTTCAAATACGATAAGAATATAAAACAATATGCTGTGATGATGGGAAGTGTTGAAGGAAACCCGGGACCAGAAACATTGGATAACTGGTTTGAGATTGAGAAAACTAAGGATGGTTATAAGTTTGTGTACCGCCCGAGTTGTTGGGTGCAAACTCAATCCCACATCGGCAGAATATGTAAACTGAAGAAGATAGGTCTCACACTTATAAATACCCCCTCATTGTAATTGTAAACTTGTATCAAGGATCTAGGTGTGTGTGTTTGTACCCCGTGCAGTTTAGCACGGGTCGTGCAGTTGGCACGATCGTGCAGTTTGGCATCGGGCGTGCAGTTTAGCACGGATCGTGCAATTTGGCACGAGCCTGAGCAGTTTAGCTCAGAGCTTAATAATATCTCTCTGGTTTGATCCCGTGGACTGCTACGACTATCCTAGTCAAAGATCAAGATCGCCACGTTTCATGAATACATAGAATAGGAAGAAGGGAGTGCACGTGTTCAAGGTGGCTCGGAGAGCAGGGACGGAGTACCTTCGCGTCATTCCCGATAGCCGTCAGACTTCATCAGAGAAAGTCAATGTATTACAGAAAGTTACTCTGAAAGTGTGGGATAGTGAAGGCGGGCATTGGAAGTTCTAAATTACGAAGGCAAAAAATTCCTGTGTCGAACAGATGATGATCTCTCCCAACCTTGGGGTATTGTGCAGAGATGATTCCGTTCGTCTCGAATCCGTCACTTCGACTTTCCGAAAAACACGAATGCTAAGGTCATGATGCAAACATGACAACGGAAAATTGCGGAAGATCCTGAAGAATACTGAAAATCTTTCAGGCAGAGCAAAAACACGGACGAGGTAGGCCATGCCAACATGGGTGCACATGTTTAATTCCACACTGACCGGAAACACAAGGGTATGAGTTTGTCGATCTGCCCCCAGAATCAATAGAACAGTTACAATGAATTAAGAGAAGCATCCTGAAAATACTACCTCCACAGGAAAAAATGCATAAGATGACCCCATAGTGCTCCAACAACATCAAATAAAGAGAACGGAGAGTTCACTGAAGGACTTCATACAAAGGTATAAGTCGGAAAGTGGCAAATGTTAAAGGATTTAGCACCGGAGGTGCATGAGTACTCCGAATTTCGTGCTCGGAAACACTAAATCCTCTCAAAAGATTTCACGAGAAAATCCAAAACAGTAGAGGAAATGATGCAGGTTGCCACGTCTTTTCTTCAAGGGCAATGAGGCGGCGTCAAATCAAGGAAAGGAGAAAGGTTCCTCAAGTCTTCTGGAGACACCAGGAAGGGGGTCATAGGCAGAATTTCAAAAAAAGGGGAGGCTTCCGCAGCCAACATAAGACGAAGAAAAGACCAGACAGGTTCAATTTTTCATCAGGATTGGATTGCGATTGCCAATATGGATGTGTTGATAAGAACATGTGGGCTATAATGGATGTTTCTTATTTTTTTAGTTCTTATTTTGGTAGTCATAAGAATGGCATGTCATTCATATGTAGGAAGTGGATTAGTAGCAATTTTGTGGCTTGTAAGTGTCCGTTTTTTGTGGACTGCGATAAGGGATTCACCCTTATCCTTTGTACTTCAACGATTTTTTGGTGTAATACAATTTACCGGGGAAACCCTTTACCCAAAAAAAAAATATTTGCCAGGGCAACCCTTTACCAAAAAAAAGTATTGATCTGGTAAGTACTGTGTTTGTCCTTGTTCGTGGGTTTGAGAGATGGAAGTCTATAGCCGTTAGGGTTTTCAATACCTTTTGTTCATAAACCCTAGTTTCTACATCAGACATGTGCGGCGTTGGGTAACACTCATATGAAGGTTATTATCATTCAAGCTCTATTGGATAATAATAATAGTTGCTGCTATGGTTTGGGATTTGATTGGGGGCTGCTTCGTACCTTTAGGATTATTATTGATCCTATTGGTTCTGGTTCTATCATAGAGACATTGTGTCCATCTTAAGGCATACGTTGCAATATAAGGTTTTAATGCACATGGTTATTCTCGAAAATTGGTCATCTTATGTTTGTATTGTTGCGTTTGTTGTTATGCCTTTCATAGTGTGTTTCACCTAGAGTGGTTTTGTTATAAGTCATATTGTGACTTATGTGGACGGTAGCTGCTTAAGCTATTGGAAGTTGCGGCAAATAACTGATTCTTTGATGTTTAGTGTTAACACTTTTTTTGTGTTAACCATTGTTGCTAAGGTTTTTTGGAGTTCTTCGTGTGACTGCATGAAGATGTATTGGAATCTTTGTGCATACGGTTTATTTTTGAAGATTGGTCAACCTTTATGGTTGTCTATGGTATGTTCTATGGAAGTTAGCCATGATGGCTATTTTGAAGTTATGGGAATCGTTCAGATTAGTTTTTGATCGATGATATAAATCACTCTACCTGATATCGTACATGGGTTGGTTGGGGCTGGCTCTATATTAGTTAGGGTTCACTAATTCTAACAGATTTGATGTTGCATGCTCTTGCTGATGGTATTGCAGAATGGTTTAATTTTTCATCAGGACTGGATTGCGATTGCCAATATGGATGTGTTGATAAGAACATGTGGGCTATAATAGATGTTTCTTAATTTTTTGGTTCTTATTTTGGTAGCCATAAGAATGGCATGTCATTCTTATGTAAGGAGTAGTTCAGTAGCAATTTTGTGGCTTGTAAGTGTCCGTTTTTGTGGACTGAGATAAGGGATTCAACCCTATCCTTTGTACTTCAATGATTTTTTGGTGTAATACAATTTACCGGGGAAACCCTTTACCCAAAAAAACCTTAAAGCTTAAACCCTAAACCCTAAACCCCAAACCTTAATTCCTAAACCCTAAACCCTAAACCCTAAACCCTAAACCCTAAACCCTAAACCCTAAACCCTAAACCCTAAACCCTAAACCCAAAACCCTAAACCTTAATCCCTAAAACCCTAAACCTTAAACCCTAAACCCTAAAACCTTAAACCCTAAACCCCAAACCCTAAACCCTAAATCCTAAACCCTAAACCCTAAACACTATACCCTAAACACTAAACCCTAAACCCTAAACCTTAAACCCTAAACCCTAAACCCTAAAAACCCTAAACCCTATAAAACCCTAAACCCTAAACTCTAAACCCTAAACCATAAACCCTAAACCCTAAACCCTAAACCCTAAAACTAAAACCCTAAACCCTAAACCGTAAACCCTTAACCCTAAACCCTAAACCCTAAACCCTAAACCCTAATCCCTAATCCCTAAACCCTAAACCCTAAACCCTAAACCCTAAACCCTAAACCCTAAACCCTAAACCCTAAACCCTAAACCCTAAACCCTAAACCCTAAACCCTAAACCCTAAACCCTAAACCCTAAACCCTAAACCCTAAACCCTAAAACATAAAAACTAAACCCTAAACCCTAAACCCTAAACCCTAAACCCTAAACCCTAAACACTAAACCTTCATAGTTAAAAAAAAGAATTTTTTTAGTGGGAAAATTTGAGTAAAATTTATTTTTTATAGTAAACCAAAAACTCTAAACCCTAAACCCTAAACCCTAAAGACTAAACCTAAACCCTAAACCATAAACCATAAACCCTAAACCCTAAACCCTATAC